>NCSJ02000049.1:0-182463 GCA_002812745.2 Scytalidium lignicola | reverse complement strand
TCANGAATATATTTATCACAATATGCAAAGCTCAACAAATCAAATGGATGGATTATGGTTGTATCATAATTGTCCGCCTACTTGAAGGAAATGTGTATCTTTAGAACCTACGAGTGTGTAGAAGATCTGCAAAACGATAAACAACTAGAAAATTGACAGCCACAAGGAATTCGAAAATAATGAAAATAATAATGGTTGCTTAACCCTTCTAACATTTATTATAATCACAACATGTTTTGTAGGATTGTATCTTCTAGTTGACCGGGATAGTACCTTTTCTCCATCAAACCATAGCTAGAGTAACAATCCCATTATGATATTCCTTGACCTCCGCTATCAACCAAGTTGCAGTTAATATTCTGAATGTCTCAGAGCTGTGTCAACATCTAGCGTAGCTGTCATGATATTCGTGGTCGATTGGTACTTCTTTCTGACTCGCTGAAGTTGGAAGATGCAGCATCAAATTTAATACGTATGATGAACATTTTTCTAGGCTTGGTAAAATGAATAGTCTGGGTTCATTTTCAAATATGCACACCCACTAATGTTTCTGCACTTGGGAACCACCACCTGGCCATTAACCCATCTTCTCGTTTTGGAAGTTATTTTGAATTCAGGGAGGTCTGACTCTTCTAAGTTAACAACTAAATAGATATGTGATGAAGGTTACAATCTCAACATTTCATCAACAGGCTGATATACTAACTATTCATCAACGTTAGACATCTGGTAGCAGGTGCATGTCCCTGAAGTAGACTAGCGTGAGGCTGTCGTCAGTGATAGGTGTGGCGTAAAGGGGGCGCCACGTCTGTCCCACAATAACGTGCTGGTACCTGGCAGGGTCTCGACCAGAACTACGCGACTGCTACTTCTTCCCCCCTTTCGATCTTCAGTCTCTCACAAGACAATCTGTCCCTCTGCATGTCACCGTGCTCAATGCAGTCGTCTTCATGTCGCGGTTGTGTGCTGTCCTTCGCAATGGACTGCTAATTCTAGTGCCAGCAGCATTTTCACTCTCTTTCTATCTGTATTTATACCCAGTCTTTCACGGTTGTGCATTTCCTTCCCCTAACCACGATACCCGCTCTGCATTCCTCAATACAGCACGGCAGCATTTTATCCCCTCTTTATATGACGAAACGACAGTTGCACCATTTAGACTACTCGCATTGGGAGACCCTCAACTCGAAGGCGACTCCACTATTCGCAACATCGAAGCGGTGAATCTTCCTAATTTATCTAAGTTCTGGCGAGATGCTCTGTTGCTTGAAGGCACACAGCACTCTCCATTACAGCGCTTACGGCACAGTCTGCATGATCTAGTAGACTTTTCCCTCGACGATATACCGAAAGCGCTCGGAGTTTACCGCAAACGGTTGGATCATGTTGGGAACGACTACTACTTGGGCCATATCTATAGAAGATTGCATTGGTGGACGAATCCAACCCATGTTACCGTACTTGGCGACCTAGTCGGGAGTCAGTGGATAGATAATACGGAATTTGAGAACCGCGCATGGCGATATTGGAACAGGGTGTTTCGGCATGCTGAACGTGTGCCTGATGAAGTGGCATCTGACCCCAGCTATAATTACCAAGATGTCAAGATCCTTGGGCAGGATGCAGCCGAATGGAAAAGACGGCTCATAAACGTTGCTGGCAACCATGATATTGGGTATGCTGGGGACCTCTCTCCCGAACGTATAGAACGCTTTGTCCGAGTCTTCGGCAAAGCAAACTACGAGCTCCGCTTCCAACTCCCTCTCAACGCTCAGCCAGCAAATACAACGACCCAAGAAATAGAGACACCTCCTCAAAAGGACATACCTGAACTTCGCATTGTAGTCCTAAACGACATGAACCTTGATACACCAGCCTCCTCGAAAGACCTCCAAGATGAAACCTACCGCTTCCTTAACGACATAATCAGTACCTCACACGATGTCTCTCGTCCTGCCCATTTTACCATTGTGCTAACCCATATTCCGCTTTATAAAGAGGCCGGCATCTGCGTTGATGGGCCGTTCTTCGACTTCTTTAACGAAGAACATTTCAATTATGGTATCAAAGAACAGAATCACCTATCTGCCGATGCATCAAAGGGCTTCCTAGAAGGAATATTTGGAATGAGCGGAAACGTTGAGAATCCAGGGAGAGGAATGGGACGGAAGGGCTTGATTCTTAATGGTCATGATCATGAGGGGTGTGATATTTACCATTATATCAACCAATCCATTGAAATCGATGATAAAAAGTGGGAAGCGAGAAGGTTTGTCGATGCGAGCAGCGCGGGAATTAATGATGCGCCGTCTTTACCTGGGTTGAGAGAGGTTACAGTTAGAAGTATGATGGGAGACTTTGAGGGGAATGCTGGATTGCTGTCCCTCTGGTTTGATCAAAAGTCCTGGGAGTGGAAGTATGAATTTGTGAACTGCAAGTTGGGAACACAGCATATGTGGTGGGTTGTCCATATTGTGGATCTCGTTACCGTTGTGGTTGTGGTTGCTTATGGTCTATTGTCCTTTATTGGTGCATTTACGCCAACCAATAGGGCTAAAAAGTTGAGACCATTGACATGCTTGAGCAAGAAGATGTCACACCCATTGCTATCCCCTATAATGGAGGCGCCAGCCCTAGAGGAACTCTTATACAGAAGCAATGGGAGGTTGAATATTACAGGAGAAAAAAANGAAGGCGAGAGGTGACGGCACTAATTTACGTGTCTCGACGAATTGCTCGCCGAGCGCGAAAGATTTGTAATATATATTATCTCTCTTTTAGCGAGTAGGATCTGTTCAGAGGAGTATCATTGTACCTAGCCTAGTATTTTCAAAAATATATAATGCAGTATGTATATAATACAGCAGGGTAACAGCACCGGTTCAGTGGACAGTTAAATCTCCAACTCCGCGAACTAGAAGATCAGTATCAGACATGTCACTTCCCAAAGAGTTCCGCTTTTTCAGCAAAGAATG
Source organism: Scytalidium lignicola (assembly GCA_002812745.2). NCBI lineage: Eukaryota > Fungi > Ascomycota > Leotiomycetes > Scytalidium > Scytalidium lignicola. The sequence goes on along the minus strand of NCSJ02000049.1, from coordinate 179,488 downwards.
ATTGGAAAACCGCGCATGAACCTCGGGATCCATCTTCAATAGTGTAACATCCAGCCAATCTTTCCCATCTTCGTCGGCATCCCATCCCCTCTCTGGACCCCAAGCAATCATCTTATTCTCAAACTGTCCAACGGCTTGTAAAAGGCTCCTGATCATATCCCCTCCTCTCTTTACAGAGCTCCAGGCATCAAACTCCACCACTTTGATAGATGGTACCTCAAGCAAGATCTCGCATAGTAGGTCTTGTGAAAACCTCTCGTAAAACCCGTCACTATGTCTAAATCCCTTGAAAATTCCATCACTAGGGTCACATTCTACAAAAACCTTCAATACTCTCACGTTCTGGCAATCTCGCAACCCAAGAGCCGGATTTACGATCCATCCTCGAGGTGGGTTGTTCCAGCCCGGTCCAAGGCGCAATTCCAAAGTAACGATAGAAGCTCTGTAGTGTGAAGGTAGACGCGCAAGCAGTGGTTTTTTGGTTTTAAAGTATCGGCCCGGATGTGTTGGGAAAATGCGGAAAGTATGTATGCTGAAGAAAGCATGTGAAACTTCTTCGTGAATCTGCCTTGAAACCAGGAAGAGGGCGCGAATATTAGTGCGGGTTAAAATGTTGAACGTTGATGGGTCGAGGTCAAGGACTTGAGGGCAGGATTGGAAGGTCAAGCAGTAGATCTTGTGGCGCAATTCCGAGGGAAGTGAGAGAAAAGGAAACGTTGTTTTCTTAGAAGCGCTGGGCCCTTCACTCTCATCTTCGGAAGGATATGCTGATGGGCATTGAGATGAGATTGGCGTAGAGGATATATTGGCGCTCGATTGGATTGGGTTCGATTGGATTGGCACGACGCCACGAACGCGCTTTTTCAGGGATTTGGGCATTTGTACGGGTGATAATGGACAATCTTTGGTCGATCTGGTTTCTGAGGCAATGTGACGTTCAGAGTGAGAAATATGAAGAATTGTGTGTAAATTTCAAATATGATTGTCAGGATTATTCACAGAGTAGCTGGCTATGGAGGGGTCTCGAATCAGAGTTTGTGATCGATATGAAATATCGGCAAGTAACGGGAGATATATGCAATTCGAGCGGTGCTTGAAAAAGCACCGCTCTAGCATACACTTCTTGAACTGGCCATTGTTCGTCTCCCCAGCCAATACAACTCTGATCGTCCACGGGAGAAGGGAGCGTTGAGTCAAATTTCTAGAGTCTGGGTGATCAACTTTATGGAGAGAAGAGGAGAGGTGAGGGGGCGGTCGAATTTAAATGCGCCATCGGAAGACGCTAGAAATTCGTTTAGTGTGGGATAGGTCACCGTAGAAGATTGTTCGAAATTATTTGGCGTGACCCTTGAGAACGAAGAAGCTGCGAGTGTCTTTTAAAAGGTATCAATGCGAACCAACCAGTTCGCGGTTTGTCCTTGAAGCCGTCGATATTGTATCGAGCGTTTGCCTAAGATGTTATTAAGAGCAGCGGCGCGTTCACTGAACGCTTCTGCAGCGCGAGCAAACGCAGCTGGTGTTCGAATACCTTCTACGTTATGGACTCGAGGTATGGCTAGAAATAACAAGTCAAACCATCGTCCTAATAAACCATTGGATGCCTCAAAAGATACTGGTAGCTCTATCTCGAATGCATCCAAGTCTCCAGCTCCTTCATCTCCTTTTGAAGCAGCTCAGAAGGCAAAGGCAGAACGTCAAAAGGCTGCGGCTGAAGCTGCTGCATCATCTCAAAACGCATCATCACAATCCGATCCTGAATCTTCTGCTACTACCGGCTCAGAAACTCCAAATCAGCCACTACCAGATCTCACACAAGGGATTCCATCTACGCTGGAGTTCGAAACAAGCGATAGGTCTTCAAAACGTGACCGCATCGATCCGACAGAAGCGGAAGAGGCTGCGGAACCTCACATAGGTGGCCGTAGTCGGGGAGAATTACCTGCATCAGCCTATATATCTTCGTCAGAGAGGAAGCGAGCTCGTGCTGCAAACTATATGTACGCTTCTTTTGCTATCCTTTCTATAGCAGGGACTGTATACTTAGGAAGAAACTGGGAGTCGGAAGAGGAAGAAAAGAAATATGCAGATGCACCTTCCGGGTGGGGATTAGGTTTAATGTGGAACCGTGCAAAGGCTCGACTTGGTGATCAGATCAGCTACTACAACGAACCTGCTTTTCGAAAACTACTCCCCGATGTCGATCCAATATTCGAGCGCCCATATACATTAGTTTTGAGTTTAGAGGATCTATTGATCCACAACGAATGGACTAGAGAGCACGGATGGAGGTTGGCAAAACGTCCTGGAGTTGACTACTTCTTAAGATATCTCAGTCAATATTATGAGCTAGTTATCTTCACAAGTCAACCTTGGGCAGTGGCTGAGCCTATTATTCGAAAGCTGGATCCGTACCATATTGTGACTTGGCCACTTTTCCGGGAAGCTACACTTTATGAAAATGGCGAATATGTCAAGGTTTGTAGGCGGCGACCTGTTGAAAATTGCTTTCTAGCTAATCATGCTCTAGGACCTCTCCTACTTGAACCGAGACCTCTCCAAAGTCATTTTAATAGATACAAAATCAGCCCATGCAAAACACCAACCTGAAAACGCGATTATCCTACCCAAATGGGGTGGTGATCCCAAAGATAAAGAATTGGTTTCACTAATACCCTTCCTCGAATATATCCATACTATGGCAGATCCTGATGTCCGAAAAACTCTTCAGTCCTTCGACGGGAAACACATACCAACTGAATTTGCTCGGCGAGAGGTCATCGCACGGAAGAAGTTCCAGGAACAACTCGCTGAAGAACAGAAGAAGCGGCCGAAGAGATCCGGCTTAGGACTTCTTACCAATGCGCTTGGTGTGAAGCATCAACCAATGATGATGGATCCCGCAGAGCAAACACCAGCTGAGGCTTTTGCGCAAGGGAAGATGCTGCAAGATATGGCTCGTGAACGCGGGCAAAGAAATTACGAAGCACTAGAGAAAGAGATCCGCGAGAATGGTGAGAAGTGGTTGAAAGAAGAAGCAGCAATGGAGGAGAAAGCAAAAGAAGAAGGTATGAAGGCGATGAAATCCGGTTTCACCGGTTGGTTTGGCGGCGGTTCAGGATCAGCCTCAGCCTAGATGAGTGTCAAGGTGTAGTTGTGGTGTAGTTGTGGTGTATTTGTATAAGGTATACTACTATTTTGTTAGCTTAAGGTAATGAGCTTGCATAAGTATGTTCTCTCCTCTTCTTGGTAAGCATAATAGCGTTGGGAGGGACAAAATGCTTCAATGCTGGATAGGCAGGCTCAGGTGTATATTAGATTTTACGAATAATTTGCCGTGGTTGGCTGAGATGGGAGGGGCATGGCATGTTTTACTGCTCGAACTAGTCTGTATGACCTTAGAAATATAATCCTTTTATGTTCCATATTACTCTTTTATGAAATTCCAACTCCCAATGTATGTATCTCTCTCATCTATATATCAAAATTTAATTCATATTAGTAATGAACAAACCTAAATATATAATAGCATGACGGGAACAAAAACTCGGGATCCCTTTGAAACCACGATTTGCTATTTGACAGCAGCTGAATGGACTGTACAATTTCTTTCACGAGACATATTCATGATCACGGTAGAAAAGAAAGTCTATTATAGCTAGCTTCAAGTTCCCTCATTTCCCCCAATTCCCATTCCCATATCCATATCCAATTTTCCTTTTCACTCTATACCCATTAATTTTCGGTGCCTAAGAATTATTCCAAAAGAGCAAGTCCAAAAAGCAAACATAATCAACAAAAGACTGAAAAAGAAATTCCCTTGCTAACTTTTCCTTTCCCAAGCTCCTCCTGCTCTTTATTCATCTAAAATCATTGATCACGCTCTTTGCCCATTTTCCCATCGTCAGCTTTTGTAACACATTTCTTTTTCCTTTTATCTTCTCTATTTCGGATTGGTATACAATATTTTTGTTTCAATCGTCGCCTGTTGCAAGTTAGTCATGATGCAGTTTAGTGGATTGATGGATATAGAAGGTGTAAGGCGAAAAGTGATACCATCCAGTGGTAGGAACTGATATTACTCACCCAAAGGTCCCATATCTATGCAGCGCCAAACCCATGGCAACTCTTTCATGTCGTTGGTCCTCCTTCCAATAGATCTCGAGTTGGCTTGGTCCTTGTGGTATACAACCTATATTCATCCTTGCCTCGTGACACTGCTCACCATGGTAGCACATGACCTTCAGGAGGTCATTGGAACAATATTTGTCCGGAAGCTTCCCCGATTTCTTCCAATATTTGAATCCAGTGGCTTCGAAGGACGAGAGATTTTGATTTGAACAATGGCACGGAAGATTTTTCTCGTATAGGTCTCTAATCTGGTAGCCATCGATATTGGCACAGCAATGGAACGATTGAACTGTGGTTGACGAACGTGAAGATGGTGTAACCAAAGACCATAATACAAGGCAATGATGGATTTGGGCAACCCTATTATGCTGTTAAACGCCAGCCGCCCATTGGTTTGTGGTGACACCAACGTTATCAGAAAACCACGATCTCCAAGAATACTGACAATCTCCTCTTCTGTCTTGCATTCTTGCACATATAAGTTGGTTATCCAAGATCGATGAAAGTTGAGGATCTGTTCCAATGTGAATTGGATGTTTTCAATCTCCATCATGCAGACATAACACCGACAAGTTGGAATTACGAGATCAGTGTTGTGGAAGACATGCAAGGAAGCCGACGGCTGATTGCCTTCGTTGGGAACTGGGTCACTATTTAAAAATTCGATTATCCAGCCTCAATACGAACGAATGTCACCAAAACATATGCAGGCCAACACAGAATTAGATGGAAAGGTGGTGATCCCATGCAGCTGACCGCCTATCGAAGGAACTGTAGGTCGAACAGCACGAAGTCCAACGTTAACCCACGGAGCAGTGCAGCATCAGGTTTGCGCATTGGGAAATAATTATGAGTGATTAGGAACCATTGGCTACGATACGACGCCTTGAAGCCTTGAAGAAGGGGTACCATCAAATACAGCCGGGGTGCTTCTGCTTTACCGTGTCCATGGACCTGGGTTCTCTTATGGGCAGAGACTATCAATAACGGCGTTCAAGGCTGAAAACCGGATGATTTGATCCGACGGCATTAGACTCCGATCTCTTAATATCTTGATGGGCTATCCTGGGCAAAGAGATATACTGGGGAAAGTTCCGGTGGTTGGGAAATCGTATATGCAACTGCCCTGCTTTGCTATTGTGGATTCGATGTGGGCCGGATTTTAGTCTTGCAGTCTAGCAAGCATACAGAAAAGTACTGTACTGTACTGGGGGGTATTTGTTAAAGTTGGGGGTATTCGAACATTGTTAACTTGCTATCCTGGACCGGGAAAATATTTGAGTGCTGACCCCAAGGTGGATAATGGTCTCACTCCTCCACGAGTTCCTAGCGTCGCCCTAGTCGATGAAAGCGACCGCTTGTGGAATAGGGAATGTACAGAGTGTGGATATTCCCGTTTTTCCGCTGCTGCAGTACGTACGTACAGTAGTAATGGTAAACGACCGTTATCCAAATTTGGAACCTCTGGCTTATAATTAAACCATCAACGGCTGGCCTAGTCTAGGCTGTGACGAATTTCTAGCAAAGAACGGTTTGCATCCCTCGCATTACCTAAAGCATCAGGAGCGTAATAGTGCTACCCTATCTGGCCACACAAAAGTCTAGACACCGAAGACCGGATCCATTCCAGCTTATATCAAGTTCAAGTCATATCAATATCCCGAGCTACGAGAGTAAACTGGCAAGCCCTGACATCAATGTTGATCCAGATTCGATACCGAATATTGATGCCACCAAGATGAGTGATTTTATTTCAACCTGCAGGCTTTGAATTGATCGGCACCGATATAAGGGTACGACAGTATGTTATGCCTGATGGTACGTAGATTACTTGCAGACTGAATCCCTACCCCACATTATTTTGTCATTTTCATGCCATAAATAGGTCAAGCCCTGAAAAGAAGTTACAAGACAAAGCGCTTAAAGCGGTATCACAATATAGAAAAGAATAGTTAAGCATTTATATGGAATAAAAGGCACAAAAGTATTCATTGCATTGCATGCAGTTTGCATATTTCAAAAGGTGTTAATTATGGGGGACAGCACCTGCCAGGACGCTTAATAACGATAATTTAGGGATGAAGAATCCAACGCCTTTGACAACTAACGATGCACAAACGCAGGTGGTGACACTCGAACGAACCTAATTTCGGAGGATTTTCGTGAGATTATGACCCACAAGCCGAGTGATGGATCAGCGGAAGCTTCGGCTCCCAACGCTGTTACGGCTCGGGACTTTCAAGTTTTCGGTAGCAGAATGCCTCAAAAGCTCACTAACACGGCTGTGATGCGGCCCAGAGACGCAGAAAATGTGATCATCTTCGTGATTGGAGTAATCACCACCTCAGCAATGCGATCTGCACTTGTACCAGGATTTATGTGCGGTTACTTCAAGGCAACCAGGCGGTTTAGATCCGGGCTTATTGTTCTAGTAGAGATAAAAACAGTACAGATACCAAGAGCCAAATCTCGATCTGGAATCGGAGCGATACAACCCATTGAATAAATTCTTTTGATAAATCGATAACCACAAATACGCTCAGCTCTCTTCTACTGTGCGATTGAAACAAGCCTCTCTTTTGCATATCTCAAATAACGTTTNGGCGCCACGTGGCAGGCACATGGTGCCAAGGAGTCATGCGGAAGCGGTACTGGTATTTCTGCAAGGAACCAGCTTTTGGAATCTAGTTGTCGTTTATTCGCTCTGTTCATGATCGGAAGACTACACTCGAACCCCCTTTAAGACCAGTGCGCAGACTAATGCGAAATTTCAACTGCCGGGTAACTTATTATTCAGTCCATAAAGTGGCGTCTGTTCTCATCCAGCAGTATTACTGTGGCTTTTCTGAAGACTGCCATTGATGTGAAGATTACCTCGAATCCCAGAGCTAGCCATGAAAGCGATCCTAGAAGATGGGATGAGGTAATGAAACCGTTCTCAAACATTGATGACAACGACATACAGTACAGTAAAGCTACGGTACTCCGCACTGTTCACGGGTTCCTCGGTTCCGATCCTGCAGATCTTTCAGGGGCAGGCATCATTGTTCCACCGAGAAGCTGATGAGGACCAGGTCTCGGGGATTAGGGAAATATCATCGTCCAAAGCTCCCGTCGCAATCTGTTCTGTCTTATCTACGCTTTAGGCAAGCAATCAAAAGGGACCTGGTCACTGACTGGGAAGATTGAAATCCAGCCACGACGCTGCTGTTGTGTAACAAACCAAAGCACACCACGACAACCAGCAGGACGGCTTCTTCCTTCCTCTCGCATGTGCAGTAAGCAGGCTCTCAGTAGCAGTAGCAATCCCTTGTCGTTTGGACCACGTCAAACATACCGGTACCTTAAGTTTCTCTCGTGTATGAGAAGCTTTCTGTTAGATGGCTTGGTCAATCATCTGAGAAGTTCGGCACAAAAAGGGCAATGGTATCGATCTAACCTGTTTGACAAACAGGCGATACTCTTCAAAACACGATCAAAGTGACATTTCTTCTTTCAACCTGAAAACGGTATGACTAGGGTGTCTGCCGTGATTGGTCTACGTAACTTGTTTTCAACGGACCCCAATGTGTCCCTACAAGTGGGTTGAAGGCCCATGATGGTGTACAAAACCTAATGTCCTGCATACAAGGGTTTTCAATCCCCCCGAGAATTACAGAGAGCGGGTTCATTGGTTCCTTTTTGATTAACTCTCAGAAGTTCTTATCCCGTGGATATAACGCAACTGTCGCAGTCTTCCAACCCGCAATCAAGTCTCACATGGGAATATTGAGAAAGCAGCCTAGATTCCATATCTATGAACTACTTGGGCATAGTCTGAAACCTTTACTGGGTGGATCAAGGTCATGCTGCAGTTGAATCTACCGTGTGAAGTCATATGGGCTATTACTGTTTGCAAACCCCGCCTTAGTGGAAACATGGTCCTCGTCTTGTGGTCCATTTTGCCATTATTCTATTTGCGAATACGCAAAGACACATATAGTAACCGTTTGCCGTGCAACCTTCTTGACCGCCCAGAGAAGGCTACCACTTTAATGGGATCTAGTTATGCGGACCATTATTGGTGGCTGACCGCCACTATGAAGTTGATCAATGAGAAAATATGCATTCATGTCTAATTCTAGAAGGTGACACAAGATGTGCCACATGAACGACATCAACAGCGCTAAGAGCAAGGAGTTTCCTGGAGATGTGAAGTACATCTGCAGCAAGTACGATTCTATCATCCCCCGGGTATGTCCGGTCGCGCTTAGAATGTTTAAATCAACGTTTCACTGACCCCGATAAATGAAATGAATAGGTATTGGTTGGAAGGAGATATCCTGTCAGACGGGGAATGAATGGGGGTCTAGCCTCCAGCCCTTCGGATAAGCCCCCACTGAAAACAATATCCTGTCTCAAGGCTTAGGCTGATAACCAAATCATGCACTTATTAGAAAGATTAACGTAGGGCAGTCAAGCCAGGGAAGGCTGGAATTGGCTCCCTCGTCAATTCCGTAGATTTTTGAGATGTGACTAAGTTGTACCAACGTTCTCTTCCTTCTCAAGCGGTGAGACACACTACAGCGCCTATTCTGTGGTGTTCTGCATGCAGAAGCTCAATTATGGTGAAATTCTTGGCAGCTCCGCGGCCGTCGCAAATACCGCAGTTCTTTGTTCCATTGCATATAGATGTTCTCTACAACTTAATTACAACTATAGTAACAGGAACCATTACAAGGAACCTCTTTGCATTTACTTCGTACTTACTCAAGCAGATTGTATTTGCCTTGTAACGTTTTCGTTGGAAGAAAGGGTATTTCCATTAGTGCACAAGCCTTTTGGTGGTTCGTATGCTCTGGGTAGTGAAAGCATAAGAGGCTGGAAGGCTGGCCTACCCCATGCGAGTGGAGATTGAAACGGCAAATGCTCAACGAGAAGGGTATTCTAATGCAGCTCGTATGTTGTATGGCCCAAGATTATCATGATCAGCATAATGTCCCCAACACTTCCATCGGTTTATGAGAATATTCTACCAATGGTTCAATGGGAAACCCACTATATTCTGTCACCTGCAGGAGTATGCATTACTGCAGGAGAGTAAGAGAATATGGCTTAGTGTATAGTCCCCTAGCGTTAGGGCAAAACATCGAAAGTTTGTCAGAGAATAGACCATCCCTGAATTATACGGCATGTACTGCAACTCAAAATATGTGAATGAGACTTAACGTTCTTTCTACTTAAAGAAGGGAGAGTAGAAGAATTTTTCAGGAAACAAATAACAGGAATGTGTTATAGAAGGATATTCGATCTACCTTATATTGAGTATAGCCTCAGATGCAATGTCCCTCTGCCTAGTCAAGCCCGGTAACTACTTCTCACTTAGGATAGCAGCAACGGGAATGCCGAACGCCTATTATACAATTATAATGCATATATCATTACAACTCCTCTTCTAGGTCCATTTTATCTCCGTTTGCATGGCCATTTGCACCGAATTTACTCTTAGGCGCCGACGCTTCCTTGTCAATCATCTGTCGAGAAACAGAAACGATATTGTCCTCAATGATCTGCTGTCCGACATCTTCAAGATGTTTCTTTGGATCCACCTTTCCAACATATCTCGTCTTCAACTGATCCTTCGTCAACTCTGTTTCTTCCTTCACCCTCTTTTCATAACCCTCTGCTAGGTCAACTAGCTTCTGTAATCTCTCTTTGTTTCGATTTCCTTCTACATGGAAATCTTCCATTTGAAGACTTTCAGTCCATACATGCTTATGTAGGTTCATCAACATGTTCTCTTCTAGAGCAGTTTTGCGATAGTTGATGCCAATGCTGTAGTAATGTCGGTTGAGGCCGTGGATGAGTGCCTGGATGGATGGCTTGTTGAGATGTCCCAAGTTAGATGTACTTTGACGTGGTTCTTGGCCAAGCATAAGTGATTGGGGGTTAATAAGTCTGAAAGCATCGATGACGACCTTGCCCTTTACTGACTGGATGGGATCGACCACGACAGCCACAGCTCGAGGGGTGAGTTGTTCAAAGGATTGTTGGGTATTGATATCAACGGATGAGAGCCAGCAGCCAAATCCAGGATGTGAATGGTACCAGCCGACAACAGTTTCCGGCCTGTAAAAATATACTCGTCAGTTTCTGACGCCAATAATGAATCGTAGTATAATTAATTAACCAACCTTCCAGTCTGCCGTAACATATCCATCATCTTCGTCTGAAAAACAGGGTCCACAGCTTCTACACTGACACCAGTACCACTTTGCGGCATGGCAAACACATCCACAACCCGTACTGTGAAGTCATCTACAAATTCTCCCAGCATCAAGCCCATGACTTCCATAGGTACACCAGCTCGACCATGCCGAAGCATCTTGAGTAGTGCAAGCGAGGATATGTAGACAGTTTCGGAGTTATCGATCAGACTTGTATTATCCTGTATTCCCTTCTTGTTAGAATCCAAGCTATAGCTAACCAAGACATTGCGACTGCTTCAACATGATGAGAGAAGCTTACAGAGCCTGGCGCGGCACTGTTAAGGCCGCCCATGTTTCCGGCATTCGCCAGCATTCGATTTAACCTATCCATCTTGTCGAATATATGGTATTTAAAGGCCTAAGGACGTTAGAATAGAAGGTCAAGGGCGGCCGATGTTCGTCCTGTAGGTTTTAGATTATGTGTTTGCCGCTGTTGATTGAGCTCCAGAAGGCAGCTTTGACGCGAGTCGTGGGCTGGGAATTATGTCAGCATAATGAATACCACGTGATCCAGCCTCGTTATTCCGCCTTGCTATTGTGTTTTTGTATTGTTTTAAAGACAATCCTATCTTGATATATTTGACCTCAAAATGCAATACCGCACACAAATTACATTAATTTAACCTGTTTAAAAGGGAACGGTTAATTTTAAGCATTTTCATATACTCGGGTTTATTTTCGTCTTCCGCAAGGCTGTGGTGGAATGTTCGAAGTGGCGGCAAACACCGACGCTAGTCTTCCTCCCCTGTAACTGCGATTCCCCAGCCCTTCTTCTTCCTCAGTGTGAGTTCCGAACTCCATACGGTTCCAATCTCAATCGACCTCAGTCGCTGAAGAAGCTTCTACAGCTTCACACCTTTATTGGGATTACTCAAACCCCGAGATCGCACTGGTTACCCCTTCACAATCTTGCGAAATGACTTCTTTCGCACCGATCGATCCCCCGACGAACGGCCCCAGCAGTAAGAAGAGAGTCGCATACTTCTACGACTCAGATGTTGGAAACTACGCCTATGTTGCAGGCCATCCCATGAAACCTCATCGTATTCGGTTGGCCCATAGTTTGATTATGAACTATGGAGTATATAAGAAGATGGAGATATATGTAAGCTAGTCATCTATTTATTTGTTCTAGCTTTGTGGCACCTCATTGCTTGGCCACAATTTTCCCAGTTACAGGTCAAGTTGAAAGATTTATTAGAATGAGATTCTAATTAGCGAATTTACAGCGTGCAAAGCCAGCTACTCGGCATGAAATGACCCAGTTTCACACCGATGAATATATCGACTTTCTCCAGAAAGTGACTCCCGACAATATGGATTTGTTCTCCAAGGAGCAAGGAAAATACAATGTAGGCGACGATTGTCCTGTCTTCGACGGATTGTTTGAATTCTGTGGCATTAGTGCTGGCGGCAGCATGGAGGGAGCGGCCCGTCTGAACCGCGGCAAATGCGACATTGCGATCAACTGGGCAGGAGGTCTTCACCATGCTAAAAAGAGTGAAGCAAGTGGTTTCTGTTATGTTAACGGTAAATTAACCACCCTTGATGTAGTTGTGTCTAAGCTGACAGGTTTTTAGATATCGTGCTTGGCATTATTGAGCTTCTTCGGTTTAAAAAGCGTGTGCTATATATTGATATCGATGTTCATCATGGAGACGGTGTTGAAGAGGCTTTCTACACAACAGACAGGGTGATGACAGTATCATTCCATAAGTATGGTGAATATTTCCCCGGCACTGGTGAGCTTCGTGACATTGGTGTTGGCCAAGGAAAACACTACGCTGTCAACTTTCCTCTACGTGACGGTATCGACGATGTCACCTACAAGTCTATTTTCGAGCCTGTCATTCAAAACGTAATGAACTATTATCAGCCCGAAGCTATTGTTCTTCAGTGTGGCGGAGACAGCTTGTCTGGCGATCGTTTAGGTTGTTTCAATTTGAGTATGAGAGGTCATGCAAACTGTGTCAATTTCGTGAAGAGTTTCGGTATGCCAACATTAGTTCTAGGCGGGGGTGGTTATACCATGCGCAATGTCGCACGTACATGGGCATATGAGACTGGTGTTCTCGTAGGTGAACAGATGGACCCTGTTCTTCCATACAATGAGTATTATGAGGTTTGTAATGCCCCAACATCATGGTTGTTAGGTTCTAATGTATGATATAGTATTACGGCCCAGATTATGAGCTTGATGTTCGCGCCTCTAATATGGAAAATGCAAACTCGAGAGATTACCTTGAGAAAATTAAGACTCAGGTTATTGAAAATCTCAAAAAGACAGCTCACGCACCATCTGTTCAAATGACGGAAGTTCCTCGCACAACCATACTGGGAGGCACTGATGAGGATGAAGCTGAACTCGATGACCTTGATGATGATGAAAATAAGGATAAGCGGACCACGAAACGGCGCTGGGACCAAAGTATCGCTAGAGATGATGAATTAGACGAGAGTGAAGACGAAGAAGAATCTCATACCAATGGCGTTCGAATCCAGAATGGAGTACAAAAGAGACGGAATATTATGGACTACCAAAACGCAAACGCAGTGGCTTCAGATATTGAGATGGATAGCGGCCTTGCCACTCCAGAGGTTCACAATGAAGTCGACGAAGAGGTCACTGCAATGGCAACCGCTGCAAATGCTGAAGTCAACGCAGAACTCATGGAGAAGAAAGCATTAGATGCCAATCCAGTTGGAACTGCAGACAATGGTCCCTCAAATGTAGCATCTGGCGTACCATCAGTAGCTCCTCTTGTTGATAATGAAGGAGATGTTGAAATGACGGAGCCTGCTGCCGAAGAAGAAAAATCAAAAGAACCGGTAACCCCAGCCGACGGACCACCATCAGCATCACCAAACCCTGTAGCTGCACCGCCTTCTCCTACCCCTGAGCAGTCAACAACGATATCTGATGCAGTCAAGGTTGCGGCAGAACCAGTTCCACAAGATGCTATGGTAGTAAAGGAAGAAGGAGAGATCGAACGGAAAATAGAAGACGTGTCTACTGAAGTAGCTACAGAGGAAGCAGTTAAGCAATCTCCGTCTTGAAAGAGCTTGTTTCTCTTTTAATGGCAAGATAGGGGTTATCCGCCCCTATTTTCTCGCTTTGTGATCTCTTCTCATCGGACTTCCGCAGCTTCTAAGTTCAAACTATCTTATTCCAGAGTCTGGGAGACCCAACCTTGGTCCAAGACATGATTGAAGCACTTTATTGCAATGACAAACTCTGTCAAAGACGGCGAAGGTTTGCATGTTCCTTAGCAAACTCATCAGACGATTCACTATGGGGTCGACCCTATAGTGGCTAATCTGGAATATCTCTCGTCTGCATCTATCTTAGCGGACGAGAGCGGCATGTACTATTTCATATACTGGTTTTCATTACGAGCATACCACAATGGCGGGGTACATCTGAGCATGGCGTCTCAGGAGTAAACGGCGTTTATGGCCAAAGGGAGGAGCAAACCTTGGAGGTTCCCAATATCGGATTTTTGAATTACGTCCGATCCTTGTGACATTATGGATCTCGAATCTTTTCATCTTCCACGCCTTGTATTTAGATCTAGCAATAGAATGAAGGTTTACAACCTGAATTATTCCTTTAGTTGAGGTAGAAAAAAATTTCGGGACCAAGAATGCTAACAATTAGAGGGATTCATTGGTTTCACTTTTCTTTTGATAATTATCATAATATATATGTTTCCTGAATCAACAATAGCATTACTTTTGTTATACGTACTTCTCGTACGATCTTATCAAAGTGATTTGGTGAGACGTGCTCAAATTTTTTTACTCGTTGTGGGCTCGCTTAATCTCCGATTAGGGTTTTCCTAATTTTGCATATGTGCCTCAACTCACTACAACATCCACATCCCGACAAATACAGCGACGACGCATAAATCTTTGAAATCATAACCATTCAAAGATAACCCGTCGAAATGGCCAAGCTATCGTACGTCTTTCCTTCCCAAAATCTGCTAGAATTGGTCGTGGCCGCATTGCCAATATGGTCGCGATTTTAACAGTTTCGAAGTTGCTGACATGTTTTATTCAACAGACGTGGTGCCCCCGGTGGCAAGCTCAAGATGACCCTGGGTCTTCCAGTGTACGTTTCAATATCCGATCCATGATTGCGAGTTTTCAATGAGGGCTTCTGAGGCGTGGAAGGAAAAAAGGAATAGGAGCTAATGCTAGGATTACAGTGGTGCCGTCATGAACTGCTGCGATAACTCGGGTGCGCGAAATCTCTACATCATCTCCGTAAAGGGTATTGGTGCGCGTTTGAACCGTCTGCCTGCTGGTGGTGTTGGTGATATGGTTATGGCTACAGTCAAGAAGGGAAAGCCCGAGTTAAGAAAGAAGGTCATGCCCGCTGTTATTGTCCGTCAAAGCAAGCCATGGAAGCGAACAGATGGTGTTTTCTTATACTTTGAGGATAATGCTGGTGTGGTGAGTGGATCTCTCTTTGTTTCCAGTAGATTATGGCCCAATTTTATGGAATATCTTCCAGGCAAGACAGTATCTCGGCTACGTGAAGGATTGAGATGGACTGTATATATTATATGGAGAAGGAATATGTTGCTGATATTTTTCCCCTCATAGATTGTCAACCCCAAGGGCGAGATGAAGGGCTCAGCTATCACGGGCCCAGTTGGAAAGGAGGCAGCTGAGTTATGGCCAGTAAGTTGCCTTATAGTACAAACTTTTACTTCAATAGGGCTAATAACTATGCAGCGTATTGCCAGCAACTCCGGTGTTGTCATGTAAATGGTTTCTTTTTAGGGGTTATGGAACGGGTTTTTTTGCTATTGCACAATATCATAGCGATCACAAATTGACGCATTCCAACAAAGAATCGATGGCCCTTTTTTAGTTATTATGTGACTCCAAATCCT
Organism: Scytalidium lignicola; assembly: GCA_002812745.2. Classification (NCBI taxonomy): domain Eukaryota; kingdom Fungi; phylum Ascomycota; class Leotiomycetes; genus Scytalidium; species Scytalidium lignicola. Next base: position 164,208 of record NCSJ02000049.1, on the reverse strand, counting down.
CTAAACGGTTTTCTATTTAATACGAGCAGCCCAAGGTATCATATTTTCGATACCCACCAACGGTGAAGACATTCAATCAGACCTGATAGAATAAAGTTATGATGACTGGAAAACGGGATCCTCAATAGTGGTGTTTGAGGTGTTGAAAATATTCCTAGGTCTATGGACTTTCAACTCTACCATCAAACTCATAGCCTGTCGATCAAAAGAGCATGGAAATCGAACAATTTATATAGTTCAAATTCTGATATTAGCATTTACGTAACATGGATGAAGTCTCAAAAATAAGATGACGTATCTAGAAACCACTCTAGAAAGATGCTTGCTTCATATTAATAATTGTTTTATAATTATTTTCAAACATTGCGGAAGCCCCAAATGTCGTAGACAACAAGGTATAAACTCGCGAAATGTTGCAACGTCGCACTAATTTGTCTTGTATAATGTATTCTTTCATAGGATGTAATTAACCAAAGCCTCTTCTGTCATCCTATCAATTTTAACAGATAAATAGAAAAGGATCTATTAAATGTATTGTGTATCTTTAAAAGAGAAGAGACCTTCATCTTGAAGTGTCTCTTTAGGCAAGGCTTGAAGTTAAGAGTAAGGCTCGGGACATCATCGGCTTTTGATTCGGGACCTTACCCACCAATCTCATCCTCGATTGTCTACTTCCAATTATACAACAGAATCCTGGGTCTGGAACGCTGTGAATTCATTCATGGCAGAGTTCACGATCCAGGAGGTTGCATCGAGCAGCTTCCTTCATCATAAGCTGGTTGGCCCAATACATTGCTCGCAGATCTGGGTGTGTCCCTATTTACCTTTCTTGGCATCAAGTAACGAGACGGCATACATCGATACTGACGGTGAAATAGGATCCAGTTAACGCTCATTTTGAGAGTTGTTTCTATGAATTCATCTCAGCTATACCAGCACTTGTGTCGGTTTGTATTCTTGTTATTTTCCTGCTAAAATGGCTGTTTCGTTCTCTCTCCTTTACCGCCCCGCAGTGGATGCGGCCCTTTGTCGAGGAACCTCGCCAGGAACGAGAGGGCAATCCCAGAGAGAGAACACAATTGGGGCTAAAAACGCTCCTCTTGTTGTTATTCTCAGTTGTTGGAGTTTTGGCCCAAACATTTTTAGTTTTCTATCCAAAATTTCGGATGGAAATGGTCTTTCCCGCTGGGTCTTGGGCTTGCACAAGCTTTATGATTGCTATTCGTCGGCCGTCATTTACTTCAAAGTCTGTTCTTATCATAATTGGCAGCATTCTCATCTCACAATCTCTTATTCTAAGTGGCAATTCCTCACAGCTACGATTGGAAATTGCAGCCGTAGTTCTTGTCTTCTTGTCAGCAGTCGCTGCTGCCGTCATTATCTTGCTAATGCCAATGCGCGATCCACGGTGGAAGAACGACCAAATAAGTCCTCCATTCGCACAATCTACCTCTAAACTCCGTAGTCCTGAGGATAACTTGACACTATGGCAGTTTATGACTGTCTCCTGGATGGCCCCCCTCATCTCTGTAGGAAATTCTAGGCAGATCAATGATGAGGATGTCTGGACTCTAAGTTATGAATTTCAACATCGATTTCTGCATGATCAGTTTAAAGAGCTTCACGGATCTCTCTGGAGACGCATCTTTATAGCCAATGGTATGGATCTTGTTCGAATATCTCTCTTTGCCTTTGTCGAACTCTTTGGAGGTATGTATAACTCTAGTCATTATTTATGACGCATTATATCTCTAATACCTTCATAGGTCTCTCTGCACCAGTTCTCTTGCAGAAAATTCTTCAATCTATGGAGAACCCAAAATCCCCGCGGAGTGCGGTTTTCACATACGCTTTCATAGCACTTTTAGTTCGCTTGATTGCAAGTCAATCTGCAGTTTTTGCTCTCTGGTATCAAAGACGTGCCTTTGAGAGGTCTCGGGGTGAAATGATAACAATGTTATATGAGAAAACGCTCTCAAGGAAAGTAGTCAGCGTTAGCGCTAAACCAGTCGCACAAGAAGAGCTCAATGGATCAAATGGAACAACGAAAAGCACAACTCATTCACCGACACAGAAAGTTATTGATTATATTATGAGACCATTTCGCTTTCTCCGTGGGTCTTACAAGATGCGTAAACCCGTAGACAAGTCGAAGGACCTCGCAACTATGGGCAAGATTATGAACTTAATGCGGTAAGTTCTAGCAACTCATTTTTGAGCCCTATAACTGAGCAATAACCATAGTTTTGATGTGTGGGAGATCTCTCAACGGTAGGCAGTTCTCAGCTTCCCTTTCCGATATGTTGTGCTAACAGACATTAGGTTTTGGGATTTTTCGATGTTCATTACACAACCGTTCGGTCTGATATTTTCTGTTATACTTATATGGAAACTTTTAGGTTGGCCATGTTTGATTGGTATTGTAACTGTATTCATCGCCCAGGCCATAAACGCCTTGTTGTCTAAAGCACTGCTACATTGGGAGAGAGAGCGAAGAACAGCTACTGATGATAAGTTGCACAGAATCTCGCAACTTGTAGACTCTATGTAAGTACAGACATCACTAAAGATGTTTCACTATGCAGTGTTAATGTATCTACCTAGCCGGCATCTCAGGTGGTATGGATGGCAGGATGTATGGCTTGCTCGCATCATGGAGTCAAGGCAAAATGAGCTCAGACTCCGAATAATAACTAGCATTTTTCGAGTCCTAATTGGCTTCACCAATACGTTCTCAAATGGATTATTCCCAGTGGCTGCATTTTATGCATATACGATTTGGGCTGGTAAACCGTTACGGATAGACATTGCATTTCCCGCTCTTCAACTCTTTTCAATGCTAGAAAACACTCTTCGTGAGGTACCTAACCTTATCACTGTGATACTGAATGCAAAAATTTCGGCTGGGCGTATTGAAGATTTTATGAATGAACCGGATAAGCCAGATGCAGATGCAGCTTCTAGCTTGAGTGGTGATATTGAGTTGAAGCATGCTTCATTTGCTTGGCCAGGGGCGAGTGAGAGCATCCTTTATGATATTAATTTTTCTTTCCAGCCTGGCTTGACGGTTATATTTGGAGAGGTAGGAGCTGGAAAAACTGCTTTGTTACAGGCTCTACTTGGTGAACTTGATTTACGAAGTGGAGAATATCACCGTGTGGGGGAGATGATTGGTTATTGTGCGCAGACTCCATGGCTTCAGAGTATGAGCATTAGAGAAAACATTCTCTTTTCTGCTCCATACGATGAGGTTCGTTACAAGCAGGTCCTGGAAGCTTGTGCCCTAATTCCGGACATGGCAAATTTCAAGGATGGCGATCTCTCGATGATAGGTGAAAATGGCATTGGCCTTTCTGGAGGACAAAGAGCTCGCGTGGCTTTAGCAAGAGCAGTTTACTCTAGAGCTAAAATACTCCTGTTGGACGATCCACTTTCAGCTCTAGATCAGGAGACAGCAGAGTTAATCGTACGCAAATGTATCGCAGGTCCGTTGCTTAAGGGCCGAACAACAATACTCGTTACCCACCGAACTGAGCTGTGCCTTGGAATAGCGTCAAAGATAGTTGAGATATGTTACGGGCGAACTAAAGTTTTGGACCCTGGATCTATCACTTCTGAGACCTTACACCGAGTTCGATCATCTGAGTCTATAAATGATGAAAACAACCAAAGAGAGAACGTGCAAACCAACGCTGCAATACCCGAGAAGTTCATCGAGGACGAGCATCGAGCACATGGAGGTGTTCAAGCAGCGACATATTGGGAATACATCAAAGCTGGAACATTGAAGTGGTGGTTTGTCCTGATATGGGTAATGGCATTATACCGGATAGTTGATATTGGCCAAAGTTACTTTCTCAAGCAGTGGGGAGAGGCATATAATCGACCAGTAGAATTCCTCTTGTCAGGACTATTCGGAAACTTACCATCCCCGGAGGTGAATGTGAGGCCCTGGCTGCTTCTCTACTTGATAATCGCTATTGCGCAATCGACTGCCTACCTTATCTGTCAAGCATTTATGCTTGTAATTGTCTATAAGGCCGGTAAATTCTTGTTTGAGAAGGTCATAATTCGAGTCACCCATGCCACCTTTCGGTTTTACGATATCACTCCAGTTGGTCGATTGATGAATCGTCTGACTTCTGACATCAACACTGTGGATGGGAATATTAGTACTATCTTCCAAATCATGGCACTTCAATCTATCACATTCGTAACTTCTATTATAGTCATTGCATCAGTCACGCCAATATTCCTCATATTTGCGATAGGTCTCTCCGCGTCGTTTGTTGTCATATTTCTGCACTTTATCCCAACATCTCAGAGCCTTCGCCGTCTTGAAATGGTGTCTCTGAGTCCACTACTCACAAACTTTGGAGCTCTCACAGAAGGCTTGACCACCATTCGAGCATTCTGTGCACAATACCGTTTCCAACAGCGAGTGTTTGACGTTACGGATACCTTCCAGAAAATGGACCATTTCTATTGGAGTCTCCAAGCATGGTTGTCATATCGATTTGACAACCTCTCAGCATGCTCAACTTTTATTCTAACGGTCATAGCACTATATACAAAAGTGTCTCCGGGCTTAACAGCATTCGTGCTAACGGCTGCTAACAGATTCGTTACTGCCACCCATGCTCTTTGCAGGATTTACGGTCAGCTCCAGATGGATTTCGTATCAGTTGAGAGAGTTGTCGAGCTATTGCACCTAGACGTAGAGCCGACGGGAACTATCGATCCGCCAGCTTCCTGGCCAGTTCTTGGAAGTGATATAGTATTTGAAGACGTCACGGTACAATACGCTCCACATCTAGATCCTGCACTATCGAACGTTACCCTTACTATCAAGGGAGGGAGCACGACGGCGCTTATTGGACGAACAGGGTCTGGCAAGAGCACCATGGCGCTGTCATTACTTGCTACTATCTTACCAGTATCTGGGCGGATATTGATTGACAACATCGATATTTCAAAGGTCAATACTCAGGCTTTGCGCAAGCGGTTAACATTTCTTGCACAGGAGCCAGTTCTTTTCCCTGGCTCCATGCGCCAGAATCTAGACCCTCTTGACGAATATAGCGACGAGGAGTGTTTAGAAGTCCTTTCTAAAATTGCAGGAAAACATCAATGGACATTGGACTCGCACATTGATACCGGAGGTCGTAACCTTAGCCAAGGACAGAGACAGTTGGTCGGCTTAGCACGTGCTTTATTGAGAAGAAGTTCCATTATCATCATGGATGAGGCGACAGCCAGCATTGATATGGAGACAGCACTACGTATACAGGAAATTTTAAGGGATGAAATGAAAGAGAGTACGGTCATTACTATTGCTCACCGGGTGGAGGCAGTGAGTAATGCTGACTATTGCGTTGTTTTGGGAAAGGGAAAAGTTATTGAGAAAGGAGTTCCGGGATCTATGGTTGATCTCATGCAGTAGAAAAAANGTATCTTGGATCTGTAGAGCCTTATAGCTCAGTGTTGGCACTTCATTACGCTTCTTCCACAAGCCATATTATCATATATAAAGCTGTGACATTCCAGTTAATTTTGTTGCCCTACATTATTTTTCATTTGGCTTAGCGACGATTTTCCCTAGGCCTTTTGAAGCATTAAATTATTATCACTTATTGCAGCATTTTCTTCTGTGACCTGTGTGATGATAGTGATATATAAGCGTAGTCCAGGGAAAAATCGGAAAGAAGCCGAGGAGCTTCGGAACACGGATTTACAGATATCACGAAGTCGGCGCTGATTGGGGAACACAAGGAGCACGCGCCACGTGCCGGCGCTAGCTACTAATTGGGACGTCGAGCAATTATTCCGCATCTATATTCCTGGACATCCGGATCTTGAACTTTAATTCATTTTGCGCGCTAGAGACAAATTGTTTCCAAGGGCTACTGTGTTGAAGACGTCCAGAAGAGAGGTCATAGGTCTACGTCTCAGTTTAGCGCAATGGTATTGCGAGAATTGACGGTTTTGACCCGATAAACATGGCCAGCGTTATAATGCGGCGATGTATGTGATCAAAGATGGGATGAAGCAAAGAGATGCGGCTGCTAACACAACCCAGCTTCCATATGGGCTGATATCCCATCAGAGTTTCTCCGCGCTGAATTGGCCAGAAGAGCTGAAGATCCTCCACAGCCTGCCTGTGGTTCTGATGAAAGGGGGACTTACAACACTCCTCTGCATGTTTTTGCGTTGGTGTTAATATTGGTCCTGAGTACAGTTGGTATATCTCGCTCAGATTCCCGATTGAAGAATGCAATCTGATGTGTGCTAGCTTGCGGTTTTCCATTGGTATCTCGAAGAGCGTCCAAAAGCGATGGAGCAAATCGAATAGTGTTTCTGTCCCAACATTTTGGAACTGGCGTTCTTATAGCAACAGCATTTGTTCACCTTCTCCCTACAGCATTTGTATCGCTTACGGATCCATGCCTACCACATTTCTTTAGCCAGGGTTATCGACCACTCCCTGGGTTCGTGGCTATGTTTTCTGCGCTGGTCGTTGTTGGATTGGAACAGTTTCTAACAACGAGAGGGGCCGGACATTCACATGGAGCTTCTTGGGAGCCACTTCCTGATGGAGAAATCGACCTAGGTAGCCATGAGATCAATAATTCAAGTAAGCACAACTTGAATGGAAAGACAGGAAACTCAGGTGCCGGCCATCGACCGGACGATATTGCGCTAAAGGACGTGGAGTCTGAAGGTCTCATGGCCGGAGTATCTCCATTACCAGTTTCCACTCCTGCTGGAAACTCTAGTGACGGAAACCCGAAATATCAAGACGAAGATGAAGATGAAGATGATAATCTTTCTGATCTCGATGATATCGACATGCCTCTAGATTCCCGGAACTATAACCATCCTCCAGATTCCGACATCGAATCTCATCACCACATTCAAAAACAAGGTCCCACAGCCGAAGAACAGCAAAAGAAAATGGTTCTCCAATGTCTTCTCCTAGAAGCCGGCATCCTCTTCCACTCGGTCTTTATTGGCATGGCCGTCTCAGTTGCCACCGGCCCTCCATTTATCGTCTTCCTAGTTGCCATATCGTTCCATCAAACTTTCGAAGGTCTTGCGCTAGGATCTCGAATTGCAGCCATAAACTTCCCGAAATCATCGCCCCGTCCATGGCTTATGGTTCTTGCATATGGAACTACAACACCCATCGGCCAGGCAATAGGATTGATAGTGCACAATCTGTATGATCCACGCTCTGCCACGGGGTTATTGATGGTTGGATTCATGAATGCAATTAGTAGTGGATTATTGCTCTTTGCGGGATTGGTGCAGTTGCTTGCAGAGGATTTCCTGAGCGATAAGAGTTACGGGATTTTGAAAGGGAGAACGAGGGTAGAAGCTTTCTCGGCGGTCATAAGTGGAGCGCTTCTCATGGCACTAGTTGGGGCCTGGGCATGAGATGTGTACGATCTGCTGTGCTTAAGTTCTAATTTGGTACAAGCACTCTTTGTCACGGAAGTATCACGAATATTTATCGGCGTTTAGGCATGTATTTGGTAGATTGCATTTATATATTGGAACGGATGGTGGAATTTTCTTTGGGAGGATCAAGGAAAATGTACGCACTGTCTATATAGAATATCGTTGCTTTACCAAATATCTCATTAATGATTGAACTTTATCCGGCTACAAAGTCCTTGCAAGATAGGCTCTTATGTGTTGTCCCTAACCTATTATTTTCATCCGATATGGGCAGTTTGAGTCAGGCATTACTTTGTCAAAGCTAGAAAACAGTATTGATATAATCCCCATGAACGTAGTAGGTATGATTAGCTCCTCCTAGAGTTACAGTATTAAAATAACAATATTCTAACCGCAAATCCCGGCTTCCAACCCCGCCCTCCCTCCTTTTTGTATGCAAATGATGGCAAAAACAAAACAAAANCAAACAAAAAAAAAATCCTATATCATTCCTTTTTTTTAATATCCCCAGAATAATTCTCAAGCATAGAAAAAGAGATCTTAGAATTTCAAATAGATGCCCCGCCTCGTTTCGCTTTCCCGAACTTCAAACATGACTTGAACAGCCACAAAGAACGCTAATATCGAAGCGATCAAAAACACGAAGCCTAAAGAGTCAAATTAGCAATTCATCCATCTAATAGTAGAGAGAAAATAAAAANGTCATGCTGCAGGAGCCAAAACAAAAAAAAAGTCACTTACCATGATAATCATGAAAGATATTAGAAACAATGCTCTTCAATCCATCAACGCCAACAGCAAACCCAACAAGATTAGCAGCCATCATCATTAAAAGATTAGCCGTAACACCGAATCCACGAATGACCTGATAGGTCCTGGGTCGATTCAGCCATCTCTTCCTGGGGAAGAGCATGCGCCCAATGACTTCCGGCAACATGAATAACACGATGAGCCAACCCCAGATCAATAAGTTGAGGCTAATATCGTGCCATAATGCTACAAAGGTAAAGACAGCGATGTAATTCAGGACGGATCTCGCGATTGAGACCCAGTCCTTTGAACTTGAACCTCCAAGGGGGATGTATATATATCGTATTAACCATCGATTGAAGCTCTTATGCCAACCACGCCAAAATGCTATCGTAGAGGGGTTATTTGATACACAGCGAACCATGTTCTCCGGTGGGTCGATACCGTCGATCAAGGCCCAGAGGCGGAAGAAGCGCCATGGAATAAGTAGCTTCAGCCAAATAACATGGAGATTGAAGAATGACAGCAAGCTTGTTTGTGCAGCAGTATAATCACCCCAATTAGGATTGGCTTTTGCGATGGCAACGCAGTAGTTAAAGTGAAGTAATAGTTCCATGCAGAGGAGACAGAGCAGGAACCGGATGCCATATTTTATAGTACGTGAAGTCGAGATAGTGTTGGGTGCGTATTTCCCTTGAGAGACATACTCATTGAAGGTCATTATGGGGCCTGTCAAGTACAGAGGCGCGTAAAGGGCGAAGGCAATATAGTTGCGGAAAGAGTAGTTCTTAGCGTCCGCGGGGATGGACATACGGTCTCGCTCAGAGAGATTGGAGGGGTCGAGTTGTTTCTTCTTAGTGCTATCAGCGCTGAAAGTGACATCCTTGTTTTTTCTGGAATGCATACCTCTATTGGGCTTCCAGCCCGTCTATCAAGACTCCAATAATAATCCATGTTGAAACTGATCAACCTTAACACTGTAAGATTGAACAGAACTTCCCATCTCCTCATTATACCACCATAACTATCAAGCCATGCTCCCCAAATATGCAGTAGACTTTCTCTTTGGCTCGCAATATCAGCGACAGGAGATATGAAGTTCGCAATAGCTGCATATTTATAACCCCGACCCAGCTCATTGGCAAATAGCGTGCCAATATTGAACACCCAAGTAGCCGCAGGAATATACTTTCGAGGTAGAGTGGTACAAATAAAAAAGTTGGTAGAAAGGATCACAAGCACCTTCAGCGCCGAAAATCCATGGAGAGCGCATAGAAATATCAGGGCAAACCCGAAATCAAACGATGCCCTCTGTGACAACCGCGCTTCTCCATCCGCGAGGGAAGGACTTCCAGAGTTCCCATTTATTCTCAGCGAAGATGACGGGAGAGATACAGGACGCAAGGCATTGTAAAATCGTCGAAAAAGGGGGTGTAGGAGAAGAAGCCAGGAGAGATAAGGTATATTTCTTCGAAAGCTTGAATACTGTGCGTCTGACAGATCCTAGGGTCCTCTGTCAGCATACCACGATCTCTCCCCTCATATTTCTATAAAAAATATTATTTAAAAAAAAGGGGGACTATACAATCTTTCGTCCAGGAATCCAGCCCGGAGAGAGGAGATATTGGTATTTCCCATAATTAGGATCGGAAGCTATTAACAAAAAATGTCAGGGCTTTGAAACCTCCCGAGAACAGGGGAGCATTTCCAGATGAATACTAACGTCTAGACACTTCATACGTAATCCAGAACATATAAGGCACAACGGTTAAAAAAACAAGATAATACACGTAGAATTCTGGAGTGTTCCATCTTGAGGGCTGTGCTACCGGGTGTGCTACCGGCTGTCCATTACGGTCTGTTCTGGCTCTGTTCGCTGGTGCAGCATCGTCCTTTTTCGATGAGTCGATATGGTTATTTGAAGTTGGCTTGTATGGCACGGAAGTAGAATTGGTGAATCGTGTGTCGAGTGTCTCCAGGGAATAGATACTCCGGATGTAGGAAAAGGGAGTCATTGTTAGACCATCTAGTCGGGCTTTGGTTCGCTGATCGCAACGAGATTTTAATGAGTGACTTAATTGCAACGGATTCTCCAATTGTTAGTAGAAAGTGTAGTAAAAATGAGTGTCGGGAAAGATAATAATCTAAAGCTGGCGAGCTTGAGTCCTTCGCTGAGGGTGGATTGCAATAACGGGGCTGTGTTCATGGACAAATCATTAATTAGCGTGAGTTTCCCCTTACCTTCAGCCTCATGGGTCCAGGCGAGCCAGAATGCCGAGGCTACGAGCACGTGATTGATATTCTCACCCCCTCATGTTATGATGTGCTCAGAGATGAAGAGGAGATCGAAAAATTTCTATTCCTTATACCAGGGCATCTTCTCTACCCTGCTCTAACGTGCATTTTCTAGCACAATGAAAAAATAGATATCTATAGCCAATTCCAGGAACCACAAGAAAACTCCGTTACAATTGTGCTTGTTTAATGCCGTTCTCTAATCCCGCCTCCTCATCTTCTTTCTCGGCCAAATACTTTTCTGCCTCGAGAGCAGCCATGCAACCAGAACCTAGAGTAATCCATGTTAGCAATAATTCGAGCAGTTTAGTTGCAAGGGAATTAGTGTGTGTGTGTGTGTGTGTGTGTGTGACATACCTGCACTGGTAATAGCCTGTCTATATCTCTTATCCTGAACATCACCTGCAGCAAAGACACCTTCGACGCTCGTGAAAGTCGTTCCCGGCGTGGTTATAATATATCCTTGATCATCAGTCGTGACCTGGCCCTTGACAATCTCAGTGGCAGGATCATGACCAACAGCATAGAAAAGTCCATTTGCCTCTATGGTCTCCTCTTGGCCCGTAATGACATTCTTGATAACCATGTGTGACATCAATCCCCTGTCGTCGCCCTTGATTTCAGAGCCAACGTGGTGGAATTTCACCGTGACTTTCTTGTTAGCCAGCAGCCGTTTCGCCATAGTTTTCGATGCCCTTAATTTATCCCTGCGTACGAGAACTGTGACGTGGGAGCCATACTTGGTCAGGAACATGGCTTCTTCGGCGGCGGAGTCTCCTCCTCCAATGACGACCAAAGGCTTGTTTCTAAAGATTGGGACTGCACCATCGCACACAGCACAAGCAGAGACACCGTTCTGCCAGTATTTCTCCTCTCCTGGAAGCCCTAATCGCCTCGCTGATGCCCCGGTGGCAATGATGACGGCATCTGCGGTGTGAGGTTCCTTGTCTTCTTCATATTCAGCCCAGTATCTGAAGGGTCGTTTCGACAGGTCGACTTTGGCGACGGTTTCTGTTATGATCTTGGTGCCAAAGCGCTCGGATTGGGCGCGCATGGCATCCATAAGTTCTGCGCCATGGATTGCTTTTGGAAAACCAGGAAAGTTCTCTATCTCAGTAGTGGTGGTTAATTGCCCTCCAGCGGCAATTCCGTTGGCAAGGAAGCCTTCGTATAAGACAGCTATAGGCCCAGATCAGTATCATTCTTGTGGGGCTTCAGGAAAATCAGAACGCGCCCACTTACGCTGTAGCTCAGCCCGCGCAAGGTAGATGGCTGCAGTGTGAGCTGCTGGGCCAGACCCAATAATAACCACCTTGCTATGCATCCTTCTCTCGGTGCTCCTGACTAGGAGACTCGCACTGTTCTGCTGGGCCAGTGGAGACTGGTGTTGAATACTCGCTGCAGCCGCAATGGAAAAACCAGAGACGCCGGATCGTAAAGTTCGTTTGATCGACGAGGAAAACAGCTTGACTGTGATTTATGTGCTACCGCCAAAGTGGCAAATAACAAAACGCAAAAAGAGAAAGGCGAGCCGGAGGGTATATATGTAGGGAAAGAAGAGGAAGCACGCGCAATGCAAAGAGGAAAATCGAAGGGTTTGAAATCGGGAGCAGATAGTCGACCAGTAGTTAGTGATCTTGGCGGGGCAAAATAAAATGTACGGGCTGTGGATTGGCTTTGGCTTGACAACGCTTGACTTGACTATCCGGATTCGACAAACCTGCGTTACTCGTTAGGGGAGACAATTTGTGCCTGGGGCTGGATTTCTAATTTGCGCGGCCTGGCCCTTTCTGGCTGACTCCCAGACCAACATACCCCGCCACCAAGCAAATTTCAGAGCCCGCAGCCTCGTCGCGCCATCGCCGATTCCCGTAAGGACCCCGACCAAAGGCCTGAGAGATGAGGTCATCAGGAACTAGATCGCAGCTTGATAACTAATACGTGTAAGAACCCCGCGGTCGAAGCTACTGATACGCGCACAGCAATATGACAATTTCTACACGCAATGCTGCAAGTGTTCTAGACTTCTAAGTATTTATGGTGCCTATGGAGAACGATGAAGCTAGAAGGTGCTCGCCTGGCATGGAATCAAGATCTGACCTTACAATCCCTCGTCATCTCAACTACAGGGAAGCGAAATTGGCTTCACAGTAGAACAAACACTCTATTGTATGTTTACCCTCATTTATATATACACTAGCCTGTAACTTAATAGCTAACTTTATTTTAGACCTTGCATTGGTCAGCCATCTCCACGTGACACTGCAAAGCATTTACTGGACAACCCCAAAAGGCTGTTAAAGTGAGAACGGGTCGGGATTAAATCTATTCCGACAAGACAATTATCTGCAAAAGGATATAACAAACTTAGCTGACGATCACATGCTTGAGACAAATGGAAGTATTCGTGTTGTCGTAGGGTTGGATATCGAATATAAAACGAAGAGAGGTACAATCTCATTGTGGCGTAGAAAGCCCCAGCTATTCCGTCATTAATTTGGGCGACCGAATCTCTCTCTCGATACAGGACTAGAGCTTGAACTGAGAGACTTTGCTCCTGAAGATCTAGCTGGGGACACATTCGGTTCCTTTCTCATCGATTCTGCAACACTGTGTCGATTTCTCAACGAAGCAGAACAAGAAGAACAAGAAGCAAAGGAACAGCGAGGAGTCGTACAGCGTCTGATACCAGGCGCAAAGAAACGACGTAGGGAAAGGGTTTCCAAACCACCAGCCATTTAAATAAATCAAGTCCTCAACACATAAGCCACTACGTGATAGGATCCTAACTCTTGACAATACGTAGAGGAGCTATTGAATCCGATGTTATTAGTAGATTGGTCGAGATATGTATGTCGTCTTGAATAAACTCGTGGACGAAATCAGTGCCTCGGAGGTCCACCGAGGTCAACAACTCCTCAGGCAGAAAGCTTGTCTTTCACGTGCGACATACACCGATAGAGTGGGGATCGCTGGCTACTGCAGAGATCTTAATAAGGCTAGCTATAACGGGCTGGTGCTTGTAGAAATGTGGGCCAAGTATAAAATCATAGAAATGTTCTAATTCGAGTGAAACCGATTTCGCTTTCCACTTTACCTGATTCCATATCAAACTCTTATTAAGCCTACAGCCGAACCTTGATGTCCGTCTCCCGTCTCCTGTACGAAGTCGAGCCGGTCATGTAATTAGATAATATTCAAGACCAACAAGGTGTTTTGATAATAACATAAGATACCAGTCCCCGGGTGTAAAAAAGCATCAGCCTTTCCCACAACCGAATCCAACATCTTTGATTCATCGAGGAGTCTCGTCCACGGACCCACTCACATCCCTCCTCCCACCAAACCTCCCACCAATACCCCCAAACCCGCTCATATCACGGCGGAAGAACTTGCCAATGCTCTTCAGATTGCCTTCAACCGTTGCCTTGCCATCTTCAGCGCCAGGACTAAGCAATCTATCTCCAGCTCCCGTGCCCATCCTCTCAACGCCATCGCGGGCAGCACTGATCAGCTTCTCGCCGAAGGCGGTGGCATCAAAGCGTGTTGGTAACGTAGGGATGCTGCCACCCGCTCCCAAGCTCGAAGCTGCACCTAATCCTGCGCTTCCTAAGCTAGGAGTCTGCATCAGTGGTGTCAGCAGCGGAGAGTTCTGGACCAGATGCTCATTCGCCTTCCCATCGCGATGAATGGTAAACAGCTCGACTAACGACGCCTGATCTATCTTCCGCACTCCCTTCAGCTCCAAGATCTTGCGGAAATTAGTGTCTGACCGATCACCGATATGGATGAGGTAAGCCTGGACCAAGCCTTCCGGAGGCGAAGGGCGAACTTGGAGAGTCTTGAGTAGAGGATCGAGACGACCCATGATTTGATTTACACGCTTCGTAAAGCCTGCGGGTGCGTTGGTTGCCGAGAGCGATGGCGACAGAGTCATTAGTTCAGTAAATCCTTTCGTGATGGCATATTTGTCTAAAAGCATCTGCAAGACAATAAATTGTTAGTAAAAACTGGATACTGTAGTAGAAAGTTGCTTGATCTTAGAAAAGGCATACCTGCTCAGCGCCAACCTCGGAAACGGGCCGGCAAAGGACAATATTCGCAACATAGGAATTGGCCAACTGGTCGACTAATTTGTCACAAAACGCTCGAGCATATTGCTGTTTTGAAATTAATCCCAAAATCTCCTCTGCCTGGCCTTTAACGTGTATTAACAGTTCGGCGACGTAAGAACTCTGATCACCAACGCTCTCCATCCTACTCCAATTGGTGTTCTTCATTTCTCTCCATGTGCCTTCGCAGTCGACTTCCACTCTGTGTACCAATGCTAACACAGCTGCACTTGCAACTCCCATGAATGTATCAGATTGAGAAGATAGATCCACCTTTGCTGCTAGCTCATTGTCAACCCGCTTCTTCATGTTATCTTCAAGCTGCTGCGTGTTCGTATGCCAGTAATCTGCAGTGTTGAGAACAAGGATCACGTTCTGGAGGTTCGTACCTCCAGTAGCCTGGATAAAATGTAACAAAACCTGCTGTGCGTATTCATCCAAGTATTTACCAAATATCTTTGACAGATCCAGTAACTTGTCACCAGTAGATAATTTGGCGCATTGAGAAAGTGTGAGTTTATAGAAGTGGAAAAGTTCAATGGATGAAGCTATTACAGCTTGAGGAGAGAACTCCTCGTCGGGAGGAAGAAGTGGTTGGTTCCGATATTTGGGTATCATTTCCGCTAGTTGTTTATCTTGTGAATCCACCCACAGACTCAGATAGGGACCGAAAGCTTCTGAGATAGATCCATTAAACGTCTGGGGTCTATCTTCGACAGAGCTGAGCGTATCGATGCTTGCTCTCGGCTCGCTTGCGAATCTCTTCACCAGGCTGTGTTCGAAATCCATCGTCTCTTGCAAGCAGCCGAGCAGAAGATTAACATCGATCTTGCCACCATCCGGTCTTCTCATACTCCTCTCAAGAATCCCCTTAAAGTCATCCCTAGTGCCTTCACAGAAGGCATTGGCAAGCACTTCATTAACCCTCCAACTAAGCGGGAATATCCCAGCATGCTCCTCCTCATACGTCTTCAACATCCTTCGGAACCAGCTGTACCGTCTGCCAATATTGTCCAAACTCCCAGCCTCATCGTTTCCCCTGAAAACCTGCCGGTACTCCCGTAGCTGCGTATTAAGATACCACGTAATCAGTCTCGACCGCGCAATATCCCCCAGAGCATCCATAACCAAGCAGGCCTCCGCAAGCACATTCTTCTTAGCCGCAACCTCCCCCTTCGCAAACGCAATCTCAAAGTCCTCACAAACCTGCTCCAGCAACTCCCTCTGCAATTCCGCAACATTTCGACTAAGCGTAGCGATCTGATCAATACTCCTATAACTATTAAAATGCCGCATGAGTTGCAACACCGCCTGCAGCAAGCTGGCGCATTCCCGATACTGCCTGGTCTTGGCCAACCCTCTCAATTGTTCATAGGCCGTGGTGAGCATCTGCAGTCGTTTCAGAGCCGTCATGCTCAGCGTGAGGTTGCGCTTGGTGCCATCCAGCCGCTTGATATCCGCCGTCATGGACGTGATGGTCTGCTCGGTCTCTATGGCGCGCGTGCGAACGGATTCGATTTTGCGGAAGAGCTGCGCCAGTTCGTCTTTTGCGGTTTGCATGCGTTGCAGGCTGGAGTCCTCGCTGTATGCCTGCGCGGCCACAAGGGAGGATATGGAGGTGTCGAGATCATCCTGGTGGGTTTGCAGAGCTGATAGAGCTGTGTCTACGGAAGAAAGAGTCGATGGGTGAGAGAAGATCGCATTAAGGTCGTCAATTGGGTTATACTTGACTGTTTGTGATGGAAATTTAGCAAGTTAACACGCTGTTGTTCCCTTGGAACTTTGGATACATTTCAAACAGCTTACCAGAATCTAGAGGAGACTTATTTACCGCTGTACCGTTCATGCTTCTAAATTAATTAAATATGCAAGCAACAAACAAAAAACACTCATAAAATATTTCTACAGCATAGCTGCTCTCCTAGTTTGTAGCAGGTGTTGTTGAATCACTTATCTACGGGAGCTATCGATCGCTTGTTCATAAGCTTGAACCGTGCACAACTTTATGAATAGGTCCGTTAATTGCCGCCTTACGTAGTTAACAGCTTAACTACCTCACAGGTGCAGTTGAGGGGTAACATGCATTGTGGCAAAACTTTATCTTTAAGGTTGCTTTTTTTAAATCCTTTAGCAAGACAATTAACTGTATTATTAATTCAATATGATCGAAAAGATACGGAAAGGAATCATCTATTACAATGCTTTTAACCTCCGAACAACTTGCATCTTCAAGAGCAATGTTTCACATGCTTTACACCAGTAGAAAGTATCAGAGGCAGTTAAAATTGAGATGCAAAGATCCCAGAAAGAAGACAACACTTCTTATCTTCTATTTTCAAAAGAAAAGCTGCAATCATATCTATCCATTATTAACAAACATCGCACTAATCTATTGCTCATTGTATTATGCAAAACAAAACAAAAATGCTCATGCACCCGCTCTAAAGTATAATTCTTAATTAATCGATGTCCCTGCCCGACTTGCCTAACCGTCTAATCCACGGAAAGTAAAAGAGAATCTAATGAAAAAAAAANTGAAAAANGAAAACTCTTCTTCAGTTTCATAAATCATGAACCGTGCAATGCTTTAAATCCAGAAGAAACCAAACTCCGAGGTCCAGGAAGTGCATCTGCCGTGGCAACCCAGTAAAACAGCCCCTATTAAGGAAATCAGCATCAGCATTCTGGTTAGTTAACAGAACGATACAGTGAAGTCTTTTTTTCCTGAGGAGAAAAAANGAAAAACAACCAAAATAAGCCAGCCTTCACACACACCTTTAAACCTTTTTGTCTACAGTAGCTTGCTTTCAACACGACAGTTTGTGCATTATCATAAGAAACGAACCCACCATCCCCTCCAATACACGAAGCGGCAACAACCTGGGTACTAATAACCTCTTCCGTCCCCGCTCTTGGAAGCTCTCTATAATCAAATATGCCATCTCGGCCGCCAGGACCGCTGAAGGGTTGTCCCGGCCCCGTGGCTCCTAGAAAAGAGCGGCCATAGACCGGGATGCCAAGCACGATCTTTGAAGCTGGGAAACCACGCGATAATAGATACTCAACTCCTGCAGAACCAGACTCTTCGCCGGGATTGGTGGGATATAGTTGGGCCTGGTGGCCGGAATTGAAGGACCAGGACCCTGCAAAGTCGTAGGCCATCAGGTTTATGAAGTCAAGATATTCTCGTGCTTGATACAAATCGATGTTTTGCAGCGCCCACTGTCCGGCAGGGAGGGCAGCAGTCAGGAGGTAGCTCTCATTTGGTAGGTAGAGTCGAACGGCGGCAAGGAGTGCCAGGAAATCTCGGCCCTGTTCTGGATCAGAAGGATGGTGCCAGTTAACTATAGCTAACTGTTAGCTAATATCTCCGATATTATTTTGTAGATTCACTACTGAGTATTACGAATAACCTACTATCAATGCCATCAAGGCCTGATGCTTCCAAGAGGCCCTTTGCTGACCTCCCAAAAGCATCCCTGGTTGCAGCCGTCGAGGCTACAACGGCAAAGTCCTGGCTGCTGTTCCCGCCTCCGATGGACAGGATGACTCGTAGATGTTCGTGCTGCTGCTTCAAGCGCATGAAGGATCCTAAGCAGCCACTAGCACCATCAACTGGCATCTGTGCATCCACAAACTCATCACTCAACTAGCAGACATCAGTAATCTTTGGATGCCCCTTTTTTCCCCGTTTCTTCATCTTTCTCTCCCCATCTTTACAGTTGGGAATACTTACCAAGATACTTCCGTCGGCAGAAACATTTGCAAAAGCATAGAAGACATGACTGATGCAGTTATAGTTTAGGGATGCAGGCGTCTGTGATTCCCCTTGACGGACTCGATAGTTGGCATAGTAGACAGCATTGGTGTAGACGATAGTCGAAGCCGCGGAGGACTGAGAAGGTGGATGGCTTTCACTCATGTGCAAAATTCAAACGCTCTGACCGGGACAGCAGGCTTCAAAGGACCTGTTGTGTTGCATCTGTTTAGCAGTGTTGTGCTGTATGCTCAAAGAATAGACCAAATTTGTTGGTACAGTTTTCCTCATACCATAGCGCTATTAGCAGTTTTAACAGAAGATTTGGCGTAGGCGGTTTTAAATGAACTCAACTGACCACTGAAACAAGAAGAAAATTACCAATATTAAGGATCCAAACAGACCAAAGGGAAAATAAGGAGTATACGTAAAGGCAAGAGAACCTACAGTTGGGATTCGCAGACCGTGTGGGCGGAAGATGTAGCCATAGCGAATCCCCATCAGAGTGCATTCACAACAACGCCCTAAACAGGGTAATAATGGAGGGCAGGATCCAAGATGTACTCGCCACCTGCATCTCTCTCACGGCCGTGAGGCTGGCTGCTGTTCTACCTTTTGCTCTTCGACGTCCATCAGTGGCATAGCATGGCAGGGCAATCAATGGATGGATCTCTCAGGCGCAGCAAATTGAGGGTCTAAAATAACGCTATCGTGGCCGCCAGAAAGAAAGAACGAAAAAAAAAAAATCCTTCTGACCACCTACATCTACCTGACTCTGCATAAACAACCGTTAAAGCTGGGAAGTGGGCTGCGTTCGACAGCCTCGATTTGGGTTGGCCGCAGCTTTTCACAGCACCCACAGCACCCACACCACGGCAGCCTGCAGGTCATTGGCAAGGATGTTCGGGAGCAGCAAGCCGTGACGTCTGGAAGAGAAGGGTTTCTGGATATTTGGAAGCTGACATTGGATACGACTGCCGGGTCAGTGTGGTCGAATGTGGATGTAGCCCTTGCCCGCGAAGTCTGCGAGTTCGCAGTCCTTTGCCGGTGTTTGCTGCCCCTGCACCAGAACGAGCTCTGGCGTTCTTGGAAAATACGGATGTCAGGTCAGCAGGATGATTACTTTAAAGCCAGAGGCGACGGGCAGCCACAGCATGGTAGTACAGTCATTACTGTAAATAATGAGACGGAGCACGCAACGGCAGGAGTGCAGGTCGCGCGTCAGCACCCGGACGGAATTCCCGACGGACTTTTGCAGTTCAAGATTTGATACCACACAACTCTCCCTCTGACCTCTGCTACGTCTGCATCCCATGTCGAAGGCGGGCGTTACGGCGGGGCACGAGGCTCAGCGTGACCTCCGGCGACATGGGATTCCGCCGAATATGAGGATAGCTTCGCAGAGAAAATCTGCAATGGGCAATGAGCAACGAGAAGAACAGGCCAGCGGCCATTCTTTGGAGTAATGAAAATGCGGTGCGTCCTTGTCTAGTCTCAAGACGCAGGAGTGTTTGGGGTCCGTTTGGACGAAGACGAGGGGTCTGGCAGTGAGAGGAGAGAGAGAGGAACCAACGGAAATAAACAGGCTCGACCAGACCCCATCGTGCCACCACTGTACCCATGTATGGCGGGTCGGTAGTTGAGAGCTGGCAGGCTGGATACAGGAGATCTCTCGGCCTCGATAGCACGCACAGTACAGTACAGTACAGTACAGTAACAGTACGAAAGGGACTGACCCACCGCTGCAGAAAATGTCTGAAGAGAGACAAAGGAGTTGGGTGGTGTGTGGAGACCCAATGGCCGAAATATTCGACAGCGCCCTTTCCAAGAACGGCCGTAACCACAGGAGGAGCCCGCTTCATCGTATGTGTATTTAATGATTTGGAACCTCAAATCATGACGCCAAAAGGTAAGCACCCCGCATACCAAGGAGGGGCCAGAATACCGAGAATGCAAGACTTCAACCGTTTCCACGGCTAGGACCCGGCAGCATGGCCAGGCAATACAGTACACGGTAATAAATCACGGGTATCCAGCTTTTTTGAAGATATCCTGCCACGTTGTCCAACCACTCTTCCACCACTCACCTCTCATCCACTCGCCCACCGGCAGCCGCAACGGCGATCAAGCGCCGCTGGTCGTGCTGCACAGCACCGACATGCTGGCCCGGTGCCTGAACGGGACGAGCAAGCAGCAAAAGAGGATGCTGAAAAAGGATGCAGAAGAGGATGCATCCAGGGCCCGTATTCGCTTGCCTCAATCGCCCATGTGCAGCGGTCGTGAAACCAGAGATTTGGCTCGAAATAGCTACAAACTTCTTCGGGCCTGACAATGACCCCTCACCTGAGCAGCCTGACTCCTGAGTAGCCTCTGAAGCATCCCGAGCAACTCATCATGTGATTTCGCGTTCTTATTTCTCAGCTAATCATATTTAGTCTTAGTTACTAATATTTTCTTATCATATTCGTCAAGTTTTGATGCTTATTAGTTATTAAGTAAATAAATAATTAGGTTATAAAGTTTGGTTAAATATAATCTTAGTTGTTTTGGTAGTTAATGTTTTCAATAGGTCCTAGTCCATATGCTAGCTAATATTGCCATTGTTGAAATGGAGGACACCGTAAAAGGTCATGCGACAAACACCAAGACGCCAACCTCCAGCTAGACTAGGGTAAAATAACACTAACAGGCCACTTCAACTGAAAATGCCTGTAACCTCAGCAATATTAGGGCGTATCGCCCTGTAATTGTAGTGGATTACTGTGTACAGTGCTCTGGTTACTATTATCAAAAATATTCACAAGTAACTAATCTTAACGAACATTAAACTAACCTTAACTAACCCTTGACTAACTGCTAACCACTGTAGTTGCAGTTAATATAACATTATATATTCTGTGTGCTCAAATCAGTTAATTATGAGTGGTTGTGGCCGGTATCGACGAATTTCATGTAGATTTAGGTTTGGCCTAATTATAATGTACTTTACGCATCTTGCTCACTGAAAAGCCTATAACATCCAATGGAATGATTAAGTTATGCTCGATAATTGATTATTCTGAGAGCTACTGTAGGTCTATATATACAGCTATCACAACTACTGTAGGTCCTCCTTAAACAGTCATAAAATACTACTATAGCAGTACTTTCAGCTCAGCTATAGACTCTAACGACATGCCCTTCAACTCCGTAGTTAGGAGGCACAGATCTTGTCGGTGTAAAAGCAATAGCACAGCATCTTTTTCCATTTTATCAATTTTTATTTGTCTACTCTCAATAGTCAACACCGGTCATAATATAGTGGAAACGTGATAAAAAGGGCAGGGTTGCACGTACAGTACAAAGTTGAATTAAAGAAACCCAAAGACCTTGCAAGCCTGCCCCACGAAAGGGTTGCGACTGTATATTCTCATAACAATAGGATAATGTTGGCTTTTCGTCAGAGAAATTTCTAGGTCCATCTTT
Organism: Scytalidium lignicola; assembly: GCA_002812745.2. Taxonomy (NCBI): domain Eukaryota; kingdom Fungi; phylum Ascomycota; class Leotiomycetes; genus Scytalidium; species Scytalidium lignicola. The sequence continues at coordinate 142,368 of NCSJ02000049.1, read as the reverse complement.
CTAGTTCTTCTAGTTCTTTTTTTNCTAGTATCGCATCGAGAACCTGTCTATTCATATCTAACGCTTCTCTCACTTTTTTCTGCTCTCTAAACCTAAATTTTTATTAACGAAAAATCATTGAGTGGATAGAGAGAGGATCCTATAGTTGTATAGTAAGGGCAGAACTGAGCAAGCTTGTGCAGCTGCTTACGCCCAGAAAGTATTTGATGTGTCTGAATGGTGTCATTGTATATATGAGGTCTCTGACAATGATAAACGATGAACTTGAATAGATTTCGAGAAGTGTGAATTCGTACAGCTTTTTATAAATGGGTGCAGTCGAAATTGAAATTAATTGTTTGCCTTCAACACTTCGATTGACATATAGGCTAGAGGACGTGGTAAAAAGTCATGCGAAAACGCCAAGACCTTAATAGTGCACGTGCCATTTGACCACATAATACTCACCTGATTAATAGGCTTGAAGTGCCCTGTAATTATAGCGTATTATAGAGCGGTCGTAGCCTGAAATCCGCTGAGATTGCAGCGCTTAGTGTCCTGGTGTTTGTCGCATGACTTTTTACGGTGTCCTCCATTCAACAATGGCAATATTGGCAGATGGACTAGAACAATAAACTGCTCTATTGAAAACATCAACATAATTCCTGGTCCACCCAGTCTACCAAGATACTGAAATTTACTGCAAGATTGAGAAAACCCACCTCTTGCAAACTCAACAACTATAAGATTATATTCAACCAAACTTTGTGAGCTATTTACTTATTTACTTACTTAATAACTATCAGCTAGTTATCAAAACTTGACGAATTTGATAAGAAAATATGTATACTATTGTTGGATCTGCTCAGGCTCTGCTCAGGTTAAAGCAGCTGCTGCTCACATAAAACGGAACCAGCACGGGGAAAAAATTAACATGAAATTTATAGGGCTCCTCCTGTTGTAGCTGGCTTTCTCTCTTGCGCATCACATTCGGTTAGTAAGCTTGCTGCTCTTGCTCAGGCGCTAATCGCCGCTGCAGCAAATACCGATGGTGGGATGGAGCTCACAACTCTAAACGGTCTAGCTTCCACTCCAACATCAGACCATGCCATTTCTTGCCCGTTTTCAGACCCGCAAGCTCTCCGCACGTGACTTACCCCTGCTTAGTGCCCGCTTTCAGATAGCTGGTTGAGGCCGGATTTGTAAGGCTGCTAGAACCGTCCAGAACTGATACCTGGTTTAATTATCAAAGCTCGGTGAAGCTTCAACATCAACGAAAAACCCTCCATCTCACACGCACAAACGCCTCTTAGTTTTATAGCACATACCACACAATGGCTGGTGTTGTCATCCCTGGACCAAGTCCGAAAGATCTCTCGCGTCAAATTCTCGCACACAAAGCTCCAGAATATAACTTCGCCTTCTCCCCGTTCCTCTTCCAAACCTACCGCCACGGCGTATCTCCAAACCGCCCAGTATGCAAAGCATTTCTCCAAGGCCACTGCCCTTTGGGCCCAGCTTGTCCAGATAAGCATACTTCCGCTAATACAAATTCCAACTTCAACAACCTGGTGTGTAAGCATTGGCTGAGAGGACTATGTAAGAAGGGAGAATCATGCGAGTTTTTGCACGAGTTCAACCTCAGAAAGATGCCCGAATGCAATTTCTTCGTGCGTAACGGGTATTGTTCGAATGGAGGTATGTATCATAATTGTCATCATAAATTGGGCAATACTGGACGTTCACTAACATTCTCTTTAGATGAATGTCTCTACCTGCACATCGATCCTAACTCTAAACTTCCTCCATGCCCACATTATGAAAAGGGTTTCTGTCCTCTCGGTCCACGCTGTTCAAAGAAACATGTACGGAAAGCAATATGCGAGTTCTACCTAGCGGGCTTCTGCCCCGATGGCAAGAACTGCAAGAAAGCCCATCCTCGATGGCCAACCGACCTACCCAAGCCTACTGTCAGGGTTGAGCGAGATGCGGATGATATCGCAGAGGAACAGGCTAGATTAAGAGAGAATGCCGAACGAGAAGAGGAGAAGGAGCGAGAGAAGTTTGGAGGTGGCCGCGGTGGCCGTTGGGGCGGCGGGTTCGGTGGAAGAGGGAGGGGCGGTTCGCAGGGCCAAGGAAGGCAAAGGGGAAGAGGACATTATTAAGGGTGGAGATACGACCGTCTCGGTTATTCGGTATATTGTGAAAAGAGAGTTGGTTGGCCGGCATTAGAAGCGGATGCAAAACTGGCGAACGTTATGTTCGAGTTCACATTCGAGCCGGAGTTACGGCATATGGGTTGTTGCGAGATGAAGATGCTTCACAGTCTTATGCTGTACTCACAGTTCCGGACTCCAAGGCAACAGGTGTGGAGGTTCCTTGCCTTACACTCGACTCATAAGTTCTGATATTCTGGTAGTGATATAACAGGACCTCCACAAACCCTAGCAAGAACAAGGAGTCGATAAATATGTAATAAAAAAGCGGCAGGATAGCGTGCGAGGTAGAAGAGCGTCCTGCCCCTCAAATCAGAGGCGAGATCGGGGAGAAACAGGGCAGAATTCTTCGGAAGAATACGAAGGTTTGGCCTTGGTATTCCCGCACCGAATGTTGGAAACGACAGGGGGATTACCTAGGTATGGAAGTTGCTAGGGGTCATCTCTTCCTCTTTAATATATTAGTGAGAGCGATCTTTAAAGAAGGCACTCGATAATTGAACTACTACATCATATAAGCTACAGCAAGTCTAGAATATAAATTCCAGTTCTATATTTAATGTGAAAGCAAGCCATATAGCATATTAATGTATGCAATGGTAAGCTCACGTGAATTTGTTTATTAGATAGTTAGATAATATCATTATTGGCTTCATAGAAAGATAAAANGACCGAAGCCGTATTTGGCTTATATTATCCTTCTAAAGTGGCGTTCATATGTGTACAATGACGATGAGTATGACAACTCCAGATTTAACCCCCTCATTACCCTTACCATTATTTCCTAGCAGATAAATCTTAAAAATGATAGCCAGTCCCAAAAAAATTTAAGGTCGATCCTTCCAAAACCTCTCCTCTGTATCTTTCCCATCCGACGGGCCGAGGTCGCCGTACACAGGAATATACTCGCTTCCAAAGCCACCAAGATCCCTTCCACTCCCCGCACTCCCAGGACTGGACCCGTACCCATCATCACTCCCCCAGCTACCACCCCGTCCGAACTCGTCTTGTGGTGTATGATTGACTCGTCTCAAACCTAACATCCAGCCCACTAATCCTCTCGGAACCCAGTTTCCAATGAATCCGTATAGCTTGCTTCCTTGACCAACTCTGATAACGCCGCCTTTGCTCTTCACCATGGCATCGAAAACGGCATTGTTAAGTTCTCGAAGACTACTTCCTTTGCTCATGCCTCCAACTGATCCGCACCCCTTGGTGGAGCCTACACTTCCACTGCTAAGCGCAACGAAATTCTTGCCGTACACTTGTCTGGCACTTTCGTCCCATCTCAGTGTCTCTGCTCTCTGCGATTGAAGCGTCTGGAGTTGGTTCTTTGGGCTGAAGGTGGAGAAGTCGAAGGTTCCAAGTTGGAGGTGAGTTACAGGGATAGAAAGGGGTGATAGTTCTGCTGAGAGGACTTGAGTGAATGATGCGAGACCGGCAACGATAGATGATTCAAGCGCATGGAATGCTGGATTTAGAGAAGGGATGATTGAAGGCGTGAGAACGAGGACCGAAGGTTTCGGAGCTGGTGTCGATGTCCCGCTTTGGGAGTGTGGATGATGAAGGGGGAGAGCAGCAAGAGTTGGGAGGAATGTTTGGATTGTTAATATTGTGTTAAATAGTCGGGTATTGAGCAGGTCCGAAATTGTTGAAGGTGAGAATGTAGCTATTGGTGCGGATGGGTAGTTAAGTGGTGGGATGAGAATTAGTGATCGGAATGTTAGGTGGTGAGGTTTTGCTCCTTGGAAAGCAGCGTGCGGGACTTGAAGGAATTCGGTGAACCGTTCGAGAGATCCTTTAGCGGAGATTGGCTATTCTTGGTTAGAAAGGCATATTATACGCGGTCGGTGATAACTTACATCCACTATATCAACCATAAGGGGTTTGATGTCTGATCGGGACTCGTTATGTACCAACACTTCTTCCTCAATAGTGTTGCAGACTACGTAAACAATAAATCCTCGTCGTTCTAAGTCGAGCGCAATTGATCTAGTGATCGGTTCTGACGGAGAGCCAGCAATAACAACAACCTAAAGGCTCTATTAACCATCCATCCGTGAAACAGAGCAAATCATTCTTACCTCAAGTCTTGCCCCATTACCAGCCCGTCGTGCTCTTCGTTTCTTGCAGTTTGCTTTCCTCCTTATCATATGATATGTCACACCTCCAATTGCTACAACGATAACCGCAGTCCATACTTTGTGCTTCGATGCCCAGTTCTGGATTTGTGCGTACATTGAGCTAGGTAAGGACGTGTCAGCCATGGATGGCTTGGGTGGAGGAAGTGATTTTGGCCGCGCTGATTCGGGAATCCATCTCGACGAAGAGAGAGTTTGTCTTAAAGAATCTGCAATCCTCTCGGCTTGCTTGTCAATGTAATCGGCGACTTCATTGGAATATCTTCGTACGTCATTTGGTACCGAAGAAAGCTGTAGATGACAGGTTTAGCATATAGGAGCTGGCCTTAAACAGAATACTTACAATATCGAGAAATGCTTGATCATCCGCAGACATTTTGACTAAATATTTAAAGCTATTAACGAAATGTAAGAAGAGCTGTTAAAGATCCAGGATGTGGGGAAAGAGATCATTGATCCTGATCGGAGTCGGATTTACTCGTAGCCGGGCGTCGGGCAGTCGGGCTGGTTCGCAACGGTCGAAATTTCGAGAGGGAAATTACCGTATTTTCATCAGCCCCATACGAAAATCACTGCAAGGCTGCGGCGCATAACCACCTTCTAAAATCAGGTGTCAGTAAGCACTCATTTAGCTCCTTACTGATCAAGAAACCCAAAATTATACTTATTAATATCAATGGTGTCAACAACTTGCTTCCTTCTCTTTGTCCTTTTCATGCTGCCCCCACATATCATTTCGAGCTAGAATAACAAGAAAAATGGAGGAATCACATTATCCTACTGTCAAGGTGTTGATACCTCCTCTATATGATAGTTTTAAAAGATGCACCTGCTCTGTTCTCTCACAGTGACTCTCGAAGCTTTCCATCTTCATTTCAACATCCCTGCATGGACGACCTCAAAGTCATAGATAATGTAAGACTTATCGCAGCTAGTAGCAAAATAAGCCCGCAAGAGCTACATTTGGAATACAAAACCCTAAAATACACAGCGATATCTAACAAGGCTGAACGGAAGCCAGTAGACTTAAGCATTTGATCTCAGACAAGATCAAGGAGGCAGACAAAGCTTCCAAATCTTTTAGCTTTATGCGATGCCACATTTTCAAGTACGATGGCAAAATAGACCAAACTCATGATTACGACCTTAAAGGAATGACTCGGGGGGTTGCATAATTGGGTTGGACAACCAGGACCTGAGAACTTGGATGCATAATGATATGGAAGAATTGTGCTAAAAAGCTTTTCTCAACTAGAGGCTAGAGGATGGGCGTATTCATAGATTCGGACTATGCTGCAAAGTTAGTATCAACTATCGAACGACCTAATGAGGCTCTTGGTATAGAACCACTAGTCTAGAAAGATATAATAGTGAGCCATATGGAGTCCAAGAATAGTTTGACGCCTTGGATTACATAATAGGAAAAGAAGCAATGGCAAAGAATGAACATATGATAGATAGTTCAATTATGTATTCTCCCGAGAAGTTTCGGGTCCATCTAAGTATATGATTATGAGAGTCGAGACTTCAGATTTTGGAATGGGCAGGAAGAGAGCTTCGATGAAGGAGAAGCTCAAAGCCTCAAGGATGCTGGCAGGGCTCAACAAGCTAGACTTAGAGAGAGAGATAAAATTAAGTAAAGTCGCATCTTTGGCTTTGTGTGGATAACTTCACCACAGAGCAGAGATGGGAGGCCATTGAAGAAACGGGTCGGGTTGAACTTCGGTTCAAATACTAGCCAAGAAGTTGTGATAAAGCTGAAGCTCGAGAGCTGGAAGGTCTCATCGCTGCAGCATAGATAAATTAGGAAACCAAATTTATTATTTTTGAAATTTGTTTCTCAACTCTGGTCCTAAAGGGATGGTTTGCACATCAGAAGCTGCCCCGCTATCAGCAAGCCCCTCCAGGACCGTAGTTTATCCGAAACCCGGGGAAGTCACAGGCAACGCAAGCTTGACGCGTCCTGAATCTTTGCCTCCGTTGATTACTGTTATCTTTTTAGCCGCCGAGGCAGGTGTTCTGGAGCCTTCTAGGTACTGTCTTTTTTGTAGAGCCTTTCTTTCTTTTGCTGCTGTTTTATTCTTCAACTTTTTTNACTCGAGAAATGATATTCATTTTAACTCTCGGCGGCAGTTACTCTCTCTTTGGAAATAAGATAGGCAGGATAAGGCCCCAGTGGCAGCTCTTATAAAAATGCCGGAAATTGATCCTCATATATCGGAGTACTCCCATCACAAGCATAGGCCCAGGGAGAAAGAGGCTCTTCATTCTCTTAAGAAGATAGCTTCCCTGGTCAAGCCTATAATGAGAGCAAGAAATTGGCGGGTTGGTACACTTGCTGAATTCTATCCAGAACAACGAAATTTATTAGGTACGTTTCTGCAGAATTTAGAGCTACAGAATAGATAAATCTAACAACCCTTAAGGTATAAACGAAAATAAAGGACAAAGGATATGTCTCCGGTTACGGTATCCTTCCGATCAAAATCAGTTTCTTCCACTCGAACAAGTGGTTGATACCATGCTTCATGAACTATGCCATATCGTCCATGGCCCACATAATAAAGAGTTCCATGCTCTGTGGGATCAGTTGCGGAAGGAATATGAAGGCTTGATAGCGAAGGGCTACACTGGAGAAGGGTTCTTGTCGGCTGGCTATAAATTAGGTGGTCGGCGGATCCCCATGGATGAAGCTCGTCGTCTAGCTCGAGCATCAGCAGAAAAAAGGAGGGTTTTGCATTCAGGCTCAGGACAAAGACTCGGAGGCGCACCCATACGCGCCGGAACAGATATACGTGAAGTCATTGTTCAGGCTATAGATCGACGAAATACGGTTTTGATGGGATGTGGAGCTGAAAGCAAGAACGAAAAGGAGATTAAGGATCTCGCGGACCAGGCTACAAACAATGGATTCCGGACAAAGGCAGAGGAGGATGAAGCTAATGATCGCGCTATTGCTCAGGCTCTCTGGGAACTCGTCCAGGAGGATGAGAGACGGGAGTATGGAAACTCATATGTTCCATCTACGCCAGCAAATCCTACCGGGAACGGTGGCGGAAGGGTTAGCCGACCTCCTGAACCACCAACCAAAAGGACTGCGTCAGCACCCTCATCTTCAACGACGCCTAACGCATCTACCCGCCCAGGTTCTCGACCCATCAGTCGTCTAGTTACAGAATCGGCATCCAAACGCCCCAAAACTGTTGCTAGCAAGTCGTTGACAGCACCTATACCAGAGTCCACACCTGTTGCTCCAATCCCACCTCTTGCTGCTGTTACGGAATGGTCCTGTCCTACCTGCACTCTCAACAATCCGGTGAATTACCTTTGCTGCGATGCCTGTGCAACGGAACGACCATCGGAGACATCTAGGAAAATAGCAGAGGCTACCCTTGCTCTAGAGAAAAGCAAGGCCTTTGGCGCATCAGCTTCGCCGAAAACCTGGGAATGCAAATATTGTACGACCATTATGGAAGATAAGTGGTGGACCTGCTCTACATGCGGGAAAATGAAGGAGAGTTCATAAGATTGTTCTCTCCTGATATAAACGACTGATGATTTACGAGTGCCATAACTGTAATAGGAGTTAGTAGATTACTATTAGAGTACTCTACCTTTAGGGTCGGAGTTAATAGATGGATAAAAAGGTTGCGAATTTGAATGCGGGTAGTATTTGAAATCTCTCGAGCAAGATAATATAGTGATAGCCTTGTATGTTAGTCTTTTATTTGCAAATGTTTATGGTATCTCGACACAAGCTCCTCTTTGTTCTCTAGTAGCATCTGACAACTATATCTCACAACACTATCTAGTTCGTCTAAACTAAGTTTTCAGGAATGCAGTTCGTATGTACAACTTCTAAGAAGCTCCAAGAGCTTAAGAAAGAAATATTTGATTGGTCGGTAGGAGATACGCAACGAAATTTGATGATGTCTCGGCATCCTGAAAAAAGATGCTTCGTTGGTCAAGGCTAGACACGCAACGAAAGAATTCACAGCTCTTTCAGGGTTGTATGGACAAATAGTTTTTAAAACAACTTTCTCATTAGCACCGGAGCAAGGCATGCAACGAAAAATCATAACCAATATTGTCTTCATAATGGAGCTCTGTAGTTGGTTGGTTGAAAGCTTGGATATATAAACAACGATATATATATCTGCTTGGCTGCAATGAGCTTGTGGGTCTGAGTGGAGACTAACTTGGAATGTCATAGGTAGCGACGCAGAAAAATAGTAGGAAGCATTTTGGAAACAAGTCGAACTATCAGCAAGAACCTCAACATCAAAGATGTGAAAGTGTCTTCGTAGAGCTATTATTTCCGAGTACTTTTGTTACAGAGCAAGGTTACTGTGTAATAACAATTGCCTTCCCTCTTTTATATGCCCACATCTCTTATCGAGTCTAGGGAGTATCTTAGCCATGTACAGTGGTTAACAGGGAGGTTTACGGCATGCAACGATACCGGGCAAGAGGTCAACGGATAGAATGGACTAGCTAAAGGAGATATGTAGGTCGTCCATATGTAGAGCAGAATTAACCTTTAAGCGGCTGGCAAGATTAAGAATTATCGGTAATGGGATTAGTAGCATGAAGATGTCTATTTCATGACTAGCTAGAGCACATTGAAGTTTGAAGTACTCAATGGAATCGTTGAAAGGAAGAAAAGTGATCAAAGGCCCTACCAGAACACGTCCGTCATTAAAAAAGCAGGGATAACGAGTCAATGGGTTAACTGCAACAGCCCAACCCTCCTAAAAGAAAGTCGTTGTGTATTAGGGATATAATTCATGCTGGCTGCACAGATAAAGCCTGCTTGAAACCGTGCACGCCAGATCGAGAGAGTGTCAATCAGAGAGGAAAAACGCCAGAAAGGTTCTAACACCGAATAACCCCAGCCCAAGCAAAATATCTAGATCAGCCCCGCCCTTGCAGCTTCCCCGCCGCCATTACCCATAACATCTTCGACCCTCGCTTTGCCTCGTCCAATGCCACCCTCACCAACACCCATTCTGCGCGCCACATATCTCTGTGCTACAACTCCAGTCGCAAGAGATAGCACTTCTTCCACCCACTCAGCGACCCATTCTCTAGGATCAACCCCACCACTCTCGATGATTTCTGCGATCTCCTCAGGTAGATGGGCGGCTTGGTATCCGCCTTCACCTTCTCCGTCAAAGAATCCACTCGCCTGCTGGCCCGGAGATCCTGATGAAGCTGGCGTGAAAGTCGTTGCCGATGGCGCGTCTAGCCACCTGATCCATTTTGCTGGCATAGACTGCGAGAGAGTATGGTATGTAATGCTATGAACTGGATCATGCAGGTAGATTGCAAAGGATATAAGCTCATCCGGCTGCTCCTTGTCCTCTATCACTGCACTCTTCTCCGGTTCTTTAGCTGGTCCCTGGAACAGGTCTTCTGGTGCGTCATGAGAGATGGCCTGCACAGCTAGGAAGATGTCACTGCTTCGGACGGGATTTGACTCGCTGAGATTTTCAGTTGCCCGCTGAGCAGCAAGTTCTATTCCACCATGGGAAGCATAATACTCAGTAGCATATACTTCAGCACCTACTCGCACCAATTTTGTACCTTCTACTAAACCTTTCACGGCGCCTATATCGCGAGTCTCATTGCTTTGGCGCCACCAGGGTCCGTCATTCCATCCGGCACTTCCTCCTTTGTAACCAACATCAGAGCTGCGACGAGCTGAAGATTCATGGCCCCGTTGAATCACCATCAAATCGCCACCTTCAACCTGAGCCATAACGCGCGAGAAGGTGGAGTAAATGAGAGGGTCAAGGGAGGGATAGCCAATAAAATCGTGAGTGATATGAATCTGTAACCGCTCATGCGAGGAGATTGGTGGAGCGAGAGTGTGAAGAATATTTGTGAAGGTTGGAAGTGCTCTCGATGTCAACTCACCACCTGCGAGGATTAGCCAAATTTACAAGCCTTTGGAAGCTTAAGGTATCTGACCTAGGCCTCTAAGTGCACCAACGTTGCCCTTGACCTGTTCTGCCCACCTCTTTGCTTCTTCATTCTGCTGGATCTCCTTGACTGCTGCTTCCGCTTGTTTTACAGCAGCTGTAGCAGTTGCAAACAGACCACCCCACCACCCACCACCACCAACACCACCTGAAGATGCTTGTTCAGTCGGCTGAGCCGCTCTCTTCTCTGACTCTTGTAGATCACTTCCCGTGGCTGATGGTGTAAAGACAGCATGAGAAGACCGAGCGCTCTCCCCAGATTTCCTCACTGCAGTAGATGGCTTGTCTTCGCTGGTTCGTGTTGATGTTAGAGGCGGGGTTGCAGTTGATCGTCTCAAGGCGGACTGGATACGAGGCGTATGAGGTCTGTCTGGTGCTTGTTGTGATCCTAAGTTCTCAAGCTCCGCCAATATATCCTCCTGCTCTGACTTTGAGGTAGCAGCCTTGGGGCCTTTGGAGCTACTCTTCGGTGTCGCTTTGGATTCAGTACTATCATCTCCAAGGCCCTCAAGGCCCTCAAGCATCTTATTTAACTCATCATCGGTAGGAGCAGCTTTAGACTTCTTCGTTGCCATACTCAAAGTTCAAATGTGCTTTAATAGAAATAATCGGAACTCAACAGGTTGTAATGAAACGGATATCGAAGGTCTGTTGACGACGTTGTCCAAGAGCTCTAATGCCTATTATGGTAAGCGACCCATGGGCTGTTGTGATTGGATGATGCTCAGTCAGCTAGTTTGGGAAGGAAATCCAGGCTAAAGTTCTACGTGTGAGTATGGGAGGTACTGTGATGACAATTGTACGAACAACAAAACATTCATAGCAATGATGTCTAATCGTGGGTATCGGCCCATTGTGTTTAATGCGATCAATTATTTATAAATATATTCCTGACTTTCCCCGCTGATCTTCTTTTGTTTTATTCGCATCATCGTACTCCTGCAGATTTATCCTCAAATTTTTGGCCACCAGCCACGGTAATCAACAAACCTCGACGGTTGATTATATAACTAACATCTCAAATTAAAGAGAAAAGTTACTCGTCATAAGTCATAATGGCGCGAGTAAAATCTTCTCCGATAACAGCTGAGCCTGCGATGAAATCTGAGTCTCACTCTCAGATTTCGACTGGAATGGAGATCCATACCGAAAGTCCTTCTACTCATCTTCAATCACGCCATATCAATTCCAACTTTCACTGTCCTTCATGCAGTAATTATTTTACTAGCTTCTCAATCAAGGTTACAATTTTATTAGGTCCAGTGTTGAAAACAATCTAACTTTCTCCAGGAAATCCAAGATCACGTGAAGTCCTGTAGAGACTCACATATGAATGGAGATGTGCAGAAGAACAGCTCTCAGTCAAACGAGGATGGTCTCTCTAGTCCTACTAACAAGTTACCATTAAGAACTACCTCCGTAGGAAATTCCATTACTCCTATGAAAGGGTTCGTTGACTTCAAATTTGACTATGGAAAGATGGATATCTATGGCCCAGTTGATGAAGCAATCGAAAATTCGATCTTGTGGCGCGTTGAAGGATCTAATTCCTTTGGGAAAAGTACTGATGACTCTGTCGATGCTGAGGAGACTGTTGAGGTTGCTCCAGTTGGCAAGGTGGAACCCCCTGTTACTGACACCCTGGTCCGACCGTACGTGAACCCAGAAACCAAATTTGACTATTACGACCAAACAGATGGACAAGCTATCAGCGATTTTGATATGTCCAATTTTGAAAGAGTACCCAAATTTAGATATCCAACAATCATTTCTATGGAAGCATTCGAAGAATATCTTGGGGAATCTGAAGAATTGACATACGAAGAATTGTATCACCGAACTGCTGTAGTAGCTAACACTTTGGCCATATATCAAATGGAGTGGGATGCCATCCATAAGGTTACCTCTGCGCATGAAGCTGTCCTTAAGGAAGAAGAGAGGAGAATTGACGAAGAAGCAGCGGATAGGGAAGAAGAGAAAGGGCCTGGAGGCAGAAAGCGAAAAACTAGGCCTGCTTTAGCCAATGCTCCGTTTCACGAAATGAAGAAGACCAAAGAAGAAATTGAGCTAGAAAAGAGGCAAAGAGGCCGACTTATGGATCCAATAAAGTTTGATGATATGAAAATGATGGACGTTTACGGTCTAGAGTACTCGTCCCATCCAAAGAATTTCGGACAGCAAAATCTTCAAGAAGCTATTAAGACTCGAGCTAAGAGTATGGCTTCTGGCGCTATTGAGGATGGCCGCAGCCGCTCTCAACGAACGGTAGCCAGAAAAGTATATGACGTGGAGATGAGCGCAACCCCCGAAACTGAGTTCGACGGCCCACCCTTAAAGCGTGTCCGGAGACAACGGATCTTGGATGGATATGACAGCGAGTCCACAGTCAGGTCTCATACTGGCACAACTAGTCGCGGGGCAACTCCATCTATTAAGACGTTTCCGTCTGGGAAGCGTATCGGTCGGCCACCAACAAAATCAAAGTTGCAAGATGTGCAGATGGCACCGTCCTCGGATGGGATGGACACAATACCTCCATCGAGCTCAAATCCAGAGGCTCTTGCTCCTGAACTGCCCAAGAGAAAGGGTCGTCCAACCAAGGCTTTGTTGGAAGCGCAGGAGTATGCCGAACTCCATGAGGCTGCTTCAGCTCTCGTTACCGCTGCAGAGAACGGTAGAGTGCCTACACCGCCAAAACCCAGACATCCAGGTGGAAGGCCAAAGAAAATCCAGGGTGAGAACACAATAACAAGTATTCCAGCTCACTCAACCGAAGGATCGACCAATGTTACACCTTCGAAGCAGAAGGGAAAAGGTGGAAGACCGAGGAAGGACACGATTGAGAGTGCAATCACTGTTCAGCCTAACTTCAATATATCTAATGGAGGTGTAGAATATGATCACATCAAACTAGAGCATGTTGGATCTGCACGGTTTGGAGGGTTTGAAAGGCCCAATGAAGTTTTACTGTCAACCGAACCTGATGACCGTTCTAGACAGGGATCTGAGTCAACAACTCGACCAACAACATCTTCCTCTCAAGCTTCTGAATCTTCATTTGATACCCGTCGTAGTTCACGTCCAGCTACTCAAGAAAAGACACATGCCAGAGAAGCTCGAGCAGCATCTAAGGATAACAAGAAGGCATTGAAGGTCCAGGATGCTACTCCACAGACAGGATCAAGCAAAGGAAAGCGCAAGCAAACAAATATCAATGATGCAGAGAAATCTATTGTGGCGACTCCAGTTCCGGCTCCCAAGAAGCGAAAACTTAACCCAGCTCCTGATCAGACTCCTCAAGCGGCAGAAGTAGGGATTCAAGTTGATGTGCCCGTTATAAAGGGAGTTGATCTCGACTCTCTCGATCCTGTTGCACGAGAGGAAGCTATTCGTAAGGAGAGGGTCAGACTAGAGAAGAGCCGTAAACTCTCAGCCAATATGAAGCTGCGATGGGCAACGGGAGGTATGAAAGGGGCGCAGGAAACACGGAGAGCCAACAATGCACTCAAAAAGGCAGCAAAGATTTTGAACGATAGGAGCACGGAAGCGGCCGGTACCTGGCCAATCCTTCCCCAACCTCTCTCATCAACCAAGTCTTCACCCTCTATAAAATCTTCCCCTTCAGCTAAATCAATGCCTACAATCAAACCAAAGAAATTAACAATAGTCGCCAGTCCCGCTCCCCCACCGCGCGAGCCCAGTTCTAGAGCTAGACGACCGTCTCGCGCACTAGCATCTCAATTGGATGGATTGGATGATCCTGGTGATGACGGTAATGAGGACGAGGGAGAGGAGGAGGAAGAAAAGGATGTGCAGAAGCAATTCACTTCAGAATATGAACAATATCAGGCCTTGACTTCTCCCGCGGGGCCTATAATCCTAGGCAAGCGTGTTAGAAAGCCAAAGGTGAATCTTGCTGATTTGGTGGGTTCAGATGAGTTCGAAGAGGAGTTTTAGTGGGTCATATCTAGTCTTCTGAATACGAAGGGGATTTATACTTGAAAAGACCCACGCTTCTCAACTTAGCATACACGGCTACCAACAAATGGACGGATTAACACGACTTCCAGAATCACCATCGACTCGGCAGAAACGGCAGCACTTTTCTTTATGGCATTGCCTTTAATTATTACTTATTTCTTTTTAGGATTTACCTATTTGGCACTCGTCTATACTTTGCGAGAGATGTTTCTCTATCGTCGTCTTGGCGTTAATATATACCCATTGGAAAGTGGTCATGATTTCCTTCTCATGTACAGCCCTAGTCCTGATCCCCGGTTTATCCATATATCCCAGTTCCCGATGGTCCCAACCCGATGATTCCCAAGGTCCCCAAAACGCCATATCCATGAGTTCAAGCAAAACGAAACAACGACGAGAGCGCAAAACGTGTCGCAGATGTAGCCACCACTGGCCGTTCAATCTCTCCCGTGCACCAGCCACCTTCCGCTCTGAACATTTACATCTCCGGAGCAGGCTCCATAGGTGCAGCAAGCACTTGGATCCAGGTCACCTTTCAGGATCAGGTCCCTCAATTTCTGTACAAAACACAAAACGTTAGTCTCTGCTCCTCCGTGGTGGGCGTGGGCGAAGGGGGAGCTTACATCGGTGCATGGCGTTGGCATTGATATCGCGGCATTTGAGAGTGCTATTACAGCCAGGATGATTTTCGATATTGATAATTGCATGTTTCCTTCTTCTCGAGTTTCAAGCTTTTTCGGGTTCTAAATTTCTGGTTTCTCCTTGTCCCTGTTAACCATATAGATGTAGGGACGTAACGAATGGGCTTTGCTTTCTGTCGATGGGATGTATAGTATGTATGTATATAGATATATAATACAGCAAGGGAGCAACGAAACGAATGAAATCGGAATCCGGAATCCCAAGAGCAATAACTGAGGCGCACACCGTTGGGCAAAAGCGCCTTGCGAGGAAAGGGCACTCTCGTGGATGTCTTATACTGTTTTCTGGCGGCATCGTATCCAGGACGCCACCCCAGCACGATCGGGGTTGCTCTAACGCCAAGCCACACCTAAAGATACTCTTGGCCATGTCTGCTTAGTGGATCTATTGCGAGCCCACTCTAAGCATGTCTAGGTAACTGGCTATTTCCTAGCTACAAGTACAGTACATTACCGTACAGTACAGTCTTTTGCTAGCAACACGGGGGGAGGGGCCACTAGCGACTGCGCACAGTAATCCAGCCACCTTCTCACGGCATTTTCAAGGTCTGGCCATAATCAACACGGCCGAGACAAAAGACTGGCTGGGGAACGGTATGGTATGGATATGGTATGGTACCGAGTGGATGGGTTTTTTGGGGAAATAATAAATACGAGGTTGGACCTTGCTTAGGACATGGAAAGCACGAGCACTCTACTAGATACTGCACCCTAATTTTTTCTTTCCTCAAAATGGATCACAGCAACAGCATAGAAACACGAGGGAGAAAAGAGAAAAAAGCGTTATCATGCAGCAACTGGTGCTGGTGCTACTGCTACTACTGCAGCACCGAGTGCGTTGTGACTAACTTACTCTGTTAGGAAGGAACATGGAAACGAAAAGGGTTGCATTTTTCTCACGATCCACCAAGAGTGCGTTTGGAGTTCTTCATCCATACCGGCATGTGCGTTCTCTCTCAAGTCTCTATTCTGGTGACTCGGTCTCCGGTCTGTCTGGTCAGTCTGGTCTGTCTGGGGCTACGCTGCGTGTTATCGGGAAAAGGCGATCGTTGGATGGGGCCAGCCAAGATAAGACACTGACCCCCCGAAAGGTTTCTTCCGTACCCGTACTTTCCGTACTTCCGTACCCCGTCTCAGCGTAAAATTACCAGGCGAAATGAGGGCAAAGTGAATGATGACGTCGCTACCCAACTTTCGTCGGCCCCCATTCAGCCCCCCTTGTCAGCTCCGAAGAGAAGGAGGGCAACGCTTGTAGCCGTGGCAACAACGAGCCACACAAGGCGGTGTGTGTGCGGAGATACTGTAGGCAGAGCTGGGACACTTGAGGTCACAGGTTTTCCCTTCGTAGCAGCACGTGCTTTTGCTGACACCATCAGGAATATATTATTAATTAATACAGTACAGGCACCCGTTTCAAAAAGTTCACTAAATTTACTCCCATGATTCCTATTCCTCAAGAGGGCTGAATGCATATTGCTCTTAATTGATTAGTCAGACTAATACCTTTGATACAAGATCTGACAAAAGACGAAATGCCCAATAACTTATCCCCAGCTGCAAAAAAACCTTTGGAATCTTTTTTTTTCCGAGTCTTACTGTACTGTACCGGTACTTGGTACTGTACGACTTCGGATCGGGCATTTTTTTTCCAGCTTGCTGCGCCTCATTGCGTTTCTTTGTGGGGTGGCTGGTGGGTTGCTTAAAAATAAGCCACCAGTAATATGTATTTTTGGCAATGTGTATTACGGTGCTTACAGAACTTGTGGAACGTGTAGGTCCCGAAAAAGTAAGAAGGGCTAAGGATTGAGGCTGAGATGAACGGAGGTTTTTATGCGTACTAAGATCTAGATCCATCTAATTACCGTAGCTGAGATCAGCTAGCTACAGCGTGTTCTTCTCAAGCGAATAATATTCTTATTTGTTTAGTGTTTTATTTTAGAAACGTCTCATGTAAGCTTTGCTTATGAATGCTTGTTTTTTTTTGGGAGCGGCAAGGAATTAATAAATATAGCACGCTTTCTGTTTCGAAGTACTTTCAAAGTACTATACCGTACAGTAATATTTTTTAATTGTTCAGGGAATTCCATTGGCTTCTTTACCAGTTGTCATTTGTTTTGTTTGCAGAATTCACTATACTTGGAGAGAGAGCATCAACATGAGCATGAGCAAATATATTGATAATTATTTGACCTCATTGCATTTCTTACTTTTACTTTACTGCGCTTACATTTATTTTTATGTACTTTTCTATAGGTTCCTTGTTCCCTTGGCCGTTGAGATAACAATGAAACATCCGGCGATCATTATTTTAAAACAATCTCTTCGGCGCAGAAAGATTTAGCTGTCCGATAACGACATCAAATTGTCTCTGATAAAGTTAGGATTTGTTATTTTTATTATTATTTTATTTTTATCTTCCTAGATTCAATTTACTCTAGCGGCAGGATTTACCAAATGCAAAGACTAATGGCTTGCAGCTTGGTCTGTTCTGTGTCTCAGGCAAAGCACAGACTGTTCAACGGCGTGATATCCTGTATATCATTCATTAATCCCTAATCACGGTCCCTCATCACGGGTAGGGCGTCGAAGCAGTGACTAAGTTGATGATTCTTACCATTACCATTGTAGGTTTAGGTGTAACCGCTTTTCGGCAGTGTCATGAATAGGCGTTTTCACCTGGGTAGATAGGTAAAGCCCAAGTTCTTTTGTCTCTCCCTACGTCAGGAGAAGTCTGAGCCCAGTTCGATCATCCTTCTCTTCATCTCTGAGAATGCGTACGGAAGCTGCTGTACGCAATGGCGTAGAGACCAAAGCACAAAAGTCATTCCTCTAGAAACGAAGACTCATAAATGCATTTTCATCCTCGACTCCTATTTTATCTAAGTTCAGCAGTTTTCTGTCCTCCTTCCCTGTAGACAGTTGAAGTACTCATCAAACACCCCTTCTTCCATTCCTTCCATTAGATAACCAAGAGTTTCCATTTTTTTCGAGAAAATCTTTTCTGGTTCGGGGCGAAATAAAGCCGAGACATACATCATTATAATTTAAACTACCTACCCGCGCGGTCATGATTTTTTTTTCAAATTTTGAAAATGGGGCGGGAGGTTTTTTGAATGAGACTCCGAGCGTTATCTGAGACCTTAGGGGATGGTATATTATTAATTAAGGTGATTAATTACTTGAAGATGTATCGTGGCGATCTGAATTTGATATACCTAGCCACAGAAACGACCTCAATAACATCACAATAAGAACTAATATTGAATGTAGGGAAGTGAACAGTTCTCATCTTCGATGAAGTAAGGGTTTGCCCACGTGTCCCGTAACTGTACTGTACTGTACTGTATGTCCCACAATTATATTCACTTGAGGCTTGGTACGTACTTCTCAAATATATATTTCAAAAAGGAGGAATAAAAGGGGTTGTTTTTGATTTATATTATACACTCTCTTCTCAACTACTCAAAAGCAAGACGATCTACTCTAACCAGGTGGACGCCACTGCTCGAGCGTTATTCCTCGTATTTTCCTTCTCCAGTAGCAAGAGTTCTCCAGTGGAGTTTCTGACAGTAACATCTTCCAAAGATGAATAGTCACATCATGACAGTGAACCTTAAAACGTCCTCGCTAGCTCAGCAGGATACAAAATGCCTTCGAAGAACAAAATAAAGCTAGTGACAGCGTATTGAAATATTACTTTATAGATATTCCCCGCCGTTTTCCCTCTTCATTATCGTTTCATTCGTCGTTACCATTTGAATTTGAATTATATCATGGCCCAGAAATAGACAAAGGCATAAAATGAACAATTCCTCTTTTTGAATAAACCTCCACTAGGTCTAGGTACCTCATTGGCTTGTTTTGTTAATGAAATCAATTGGCTCATTGCCTATTTTGATAGTAAATGAAGACTGGGATGCGATACTCCTCATTCTAGTACAAAGAGCCGTTCAGGCAGATGTCATATCATTAAATAGAATTGAAGAAGCGTAATAATAATAATTCACTACAAGATCCACTAGTTATGATTCCGAGAAAAGGAGTGAAAAGAAGATAGGTGACATGACACCGAATCAAGCATACAGTGGTATCATTCCCAATTCCAATACCTTTTAATATATATAATTGTTGCATCCTTTTGAAGGTAGCAAGCTAATCCAAATATCTACATACCATTCATCATTGTCATAGCCAAGGTATATATAATCAAAAGCCCTTTTAATCACCCTCCGGTCCATACAAATAGCTAGGATTTGTAGTTACACCTCTGTACTAGGGAAAGTATAATTGTCAAGCCCTCATCGACCGAACTTCTTCAACTCAAGGTATCTCAGAGGAGGGTACACGATTCCAGCCCATGCGAAGCCAACGTAGTTCCCCATATCACCACCATATAAGCCTACCATCTTAGCTATGGGGCCTATAACACGTGTTTGATTAGCTAGTTATTCTTCTTCTGAAATATATTGTAGTTATTTTCTTATGATTCTTATCTCCGAGAAGTCCATGTTGTGATACTTTTATAGTATAGGGATGCTCGAATTGTAACTTACCAATATAATAAACCTGAGCCATGCAGAGCACAGAACCAACCCAACCAACACAGAATGCAGCCAGAGCAGCCAAGCCTAGCGGAAGTCTACTGGGTCTATTCCAGTCACTCCAGTTGAATCTAGGGTTCTTCGCGCCGAAAGATGAATTGTTCCTCGAGAGTAATCACGATCCAGATTGCAACCCCTGAAATATCTCTTATTAGAAAATCAAGTAACGTCTCGGATAGCAAAAAGATGATCAACTATAAACAGAATAAAAANGTCTACACAGGAGTGACTTACAATATCCCATGAGCGCCAAAAAATTCGTGAAGATCTCGGAAAGATGATCTCGTCCAGCCAAAGCACACGCTGCAAAAACGATACAGCTGAGTGTGTTCCAGATATACCTAGGGACCATCGCCGGGTATCGCCCAAGAATTTGGAAGTCAATCCCAGAGGAATATGTAGGAGGAACCATGTTGGCAATCAGGCCCAACGCTACAAGTACTGAGCAGAATTTCCCAAATCCCCCAAGGCCACCATAGCCTGCAACAATCAACGCACCAGATCCAGCGCCAGCAGCTTCCCAGGCTGGATCATTAGGGATACCAGATGCGAGACCAACGCCAAGAACGAAAGTGAATGTAAAGGAGAGAGAAAGACCTATAAGTGTTGCAGTGAAGACTTTCCATCTGGGGACAATCTTCGGGTCGCAGTAGACCAGAAAATCTGCTGCGCCAGGGGAGTAGGTAATTGCTGCGGCGAGACAGACGGAAAAGAATGAAATCCGATTTCCCGCTATAGTTGCAGAGTCACCCACAGATTGTGAATTGAGGTCGAATTTTGAACCGGCTGCCCCAGCAAGGATTAAAAAGATGGCATTTGAAGGAATCCAGGCATATCTAGAGACAATTAGGAGATATAAGCATAGGAATGGGTGGTATTTCGAACCTTTCGTAATGATGGAATATCTTGATGCCAAAGGTTGTCACCAGCCAGGTGAGAATTGCAGTAACAACAATACCAACTTCAACACTGAGACTACCATGCGAAGAAACAGCTGACAAAATTTGGCCAGCAACAACTGCATCAATCATAGAATATCCAATCAGGATAACTAAGTTCAACAACACGCAAATCTTCACTGGCCACCATCCCATGGTGAATCGAGCACATATCTGTAAAAAATATCAGTTCATGTGGTTCTATACTCCAACAGGTAGGTATATGGAAAGACATACCATGGTCCGGTTCCCACTCCATGGTGCCCAGCTAGCGGTATAAGCGGAAGGAATACTCCCTATTATACCTCCAAATGCACCCAAACAGGCAGCATCCGTAAATCCTAGCCCATAGACCCCAGGCCCAATGCTTCCCAAAGTGACATTCTGCGCTGCAGTATTTATGGACAGCCATAGGATCACAATCTCCAAAAATGACAAGGTCGTTGCAGCCGATCTCTCGTTGGGCAAGACTCGATGAATGCCCCGTGCCTCAATACCAAAGAAGAGTTCTACACGCTTGCTCCAGCGAAACAGGTTGCTCTCCTTCAGAGTGGATTCAACCTCAAAGTCAGAACTGGGATCTCCTTGTTCAGCTGTTGCATTTGCATCCTTTAAGTCATCGTTTTCTTGAGCGCCTAGCTGAAGACCTTTCTCAGGGTCTGACTGAGGCTGATGCGCTTGAACTTCATCGTTGTGGGACATTCTGCTGGTAAGGAGTTAGTAGGTGATTCTTCCAACTGCTGCGAAGTAAGTAGTGGGCATGATTCTTTCGCTGGCATTATCCAGATCAAGTTTTAGCCGTATAATCTCAGACCAAGAAGCTGCTCAACTTCAGACAGGCAAGCATATCTTGAAATTGAGCAGCTTGGCCACCGGCTCATGTCCAACAGGTTTTACTTTACCTGGCGACTTCTTTTCTGATCAGATAATTGTCCAGTACTCAAATGCATGTTCCCGCAAGGACTCGATTTTGTGCTGAGAGAGTGGTCGTACTTAGATACGGGATTCGAAGGGTTGGCGATCTGATTGTGAGGCATTGTGTTCTTCTTGGAAAGTCAACGCCTTTCCGGATGCGTAGTGGCAATGGATAGTCGTAGAGTGGAGTTGGGGGATGAGTTTTGCCAAGGGCAAAAATTTCCGCGGGGTTTGAATAATTTTCGTTCCTTATCAGCAGATACCGACCTGGACTTGCCGCGGGGTAGTTTACACAACACGAAGAGTCTCAAATATAGGGGTTTTTGCGCTAACTATGTAGAGTATGTTCTAACGAGTAATTTAAGCTCTAGTGTTAACAAATCCACACAATAACTCGTTAATAAACCCTGATATCGTTGGATTTTGCTCTCAATTCAGTATACTACACGCGTAGTCTTATTCCTTCACCCCCCCTACCCCCCCNGATTTATGAGCTCCCAATGCAACTATCTTATGATTTTGCTTGTCCTGGTGGTCTGCTAACCAACTTATCTTACAAATCATGCAGAAAAAGGAAGGTTAACTGGGAGCACGTGTAACTCTAAAAAGCAAATTAATAAGAGAGGAACACATTCAAATTTATAGTTCTCCATTCGCTCTAATGGCATATCAAGTAATCATACAAGCAGTGCGGTATAAACGAAGAAAAAGCAAGCAGAAGGATCTAATTGAGAATGCATTTCCATGAGACTCCACACTTCCTTGACCACCCGACCCTAGGATCCCATTTGTAGAAGTCCTTGTCGTTGGCGTTTTAATAAATCTTACAGTAAATTCTTCAACTTTCATAACATTACGCCTATAGCCTTAGATCGTGCTACCTCCTGCATACGAGGTTGGGGGGNATGATAGCAATGATTGCTCAATACTAAAAGCCACAGCATCCCTTCAGAAAGCCCCCAGTATTAACCTATAGTTATGGAGTGGGATTGTCTTCTGGATTAACGGGTATCCATTCGCGCTTTTCAATGTCAAAAGTGTGCCTAAGAATGTGTAAGCAAACAGGGATCGTGGGCATAGTAGCCGGCAATGAAGAGAGCGAGTTAATAGATTAGACATACTCATGGAAATGTCGATTAGTCAACGCTCGCTCTGTATACTCTGACAGCAACAGATCCTTATAACCCCACGGAATCTTTGCCGGTGCGCCCTCGAAATCGGTATCTCTCAACGGGAAAATGTACGTATCCTGCATCCAGCATCAGCTAATATCCGCTCCAAATTTCTCATCACTCAATGGAATTAACCATACCCTATACTCATGCCCATCCTTACAGCTCAGCATTCCTTTTCCGGCCGGGTGAGTGTGGTTATACCTCGCAGTTGTAATATCAATAAAAAGTCCGCTTGTAGTATCAATCCACCTCGCATCAATAACGTTCAAGTTGTCCGTTTGTTTGCTATTTAGGTAATGTGGATTAACCTCAAGAAGGTAGGTACGCCCCTGCGGCATACGTACAGTTCTGTAGTGATACGTTGTCATGTTGTAGTACGAGGCGAGATAATGCATTGAGGTTTCTGTCATTTGGACATCGTTGTCAGAGTCCCAGGGGAGGATCTAGAACAAGAAAACAAATCTTAATTAGTAAACAATTCAATCGACAGCATTCATCTCCAATTATTCGTAGATCTCGGAATCGATGTTCCTCGTGTACTGACCTTTCGATTCCACCACCACCCAAGTAAAGTCCCATGCATGAGCCAGGTCTCCACCCCGATCTCTTTACAGGTAGCTAAGTATGTCTGCATCAAATTTTTCAGAGCCAATTTCTGGTCTTCGGTCGATAGAGATCTATCTGCGAACCGTCCATCGTAATGGGCCGAGAATATACTTTCGTGGAAATATTTAACCGGCGAATCACTACTTCGTCTACTACTATCTTCGGTCATGAACGTGCGCACGCTATAGAAATCCGCATCTCGCTTTTTGATAGGATTCGAATAAACGACTCCGAGGAAGGTCAAAAGCAGAGGAAGGGAGGTAATACGAGCGATTCGCATCGCTGATGTTGTATCCCGAAGCTGCCCTTGGCAAGTAAATAAAGGGGGGTCGCGTGAGAATGAAAGCTTATTTTCGTGATGTGCAGATCCTCCCGGCTTGGCATCAATTAACACCTGCTGTGCTTATGGGGAAATGGAGCTGGAAAGCCGAATACGCCTAAATTGGTGTAGATATTCATAGAACTTGCATCTTGGAGAATACCAGAGCTAGCACTGCACAGAAGGAGAACTTGTGGATTTATGTCGTGAGGGTAAAAGGATGCTTCGAAACACTGTCCACCGTGCCAAAGGACTCGTAATCACCACTTGTACAAGCCACTAATTATTCCCCGAGATAATGAAAGAGGATTGATGCGTACTTCTGCCCGAAATATAAGGCGTGGGTTTTGGCACTATCGTCTTCAGTTAATTATCACATTTTGATTGGTGCTGCTGAACGTCGCTCCGAGAAGAGTAGAACTGACAAATTTTCTGACCATAAATCTATTTTGAATAGTACGGTATTTCCTCAAACCATTCTTAAATTTTAGACAGAAATGTATGGTCTACTGCCTAGACTCCGCTAATATCTGCCTAGGGTTAGAGACAGTAGGACAACACCCATAAATGACAGTTTCCCCAGCAGATAGAATCCCAACTTTTCTGTATCTGAAAATTATTTGAATGTGTATTGTATGCTCACAGAAATGTCGTCAGTTATTTTCCTAGCTTCAATGGGCTAGATTAGGTTATTGTGATGGTGCGCTACATTTTCTCGAACTTCATACGATAGTTGAATTTAAATTCTCTTTTTAAAAATAATTGAGAATCAATTTTACAGACAGATACAACTCTGTCGATCTACAATTAAGAGGACATTACAAAAGCAGAAAAGTGTATAAGTCTAGAATTTGCTCAGAAGAAATGATAAGTTTCTAGAACAAGTTATATGCGTTCTAAAATGAATGATAATTGCTCGACATTCAAGACCTTAATTATCCTTGTGAGGAGTGTAGTGAATCATCCGAAATCCTGTAAAGAAAGATGGTGGTGATCTTTTTATTATCCGATAAGCGATCGGGTTCCAACAGCCTCTATGGCGCAGTGGTAACGCGTCGCACTTGTAATGCGAAGATCCCTAGTTCAATTCTGGGTGGAGGCATTTACCTTAAATTCCTTGATATTATTTCAAGTTAAATTTTTTNATTTCACGGTTAACCGAGTCACAAAAGTTATACTTTTGTTACTCTGAGGTTAAGAACTACACGAGATGAAAAATATAATATTTTGATAACTAGCTACTCTATCGAATACTTATGAAGAGGTAAAAAGGAGAAGAAAAAAAAAAGTATTTAGCAATGCACCGTTTCGATCGGTGGACCTCCGGGTTATGAGCCCGGCGCGCTTCCACTGCGCCACATTGCTGTTGCTGATCAGTTGCTTCCAACTGGGCCATGTTACAAGATTGATGGAGATATTTATTCTATTTCAGTTTATGTGACCATAAGAAAATGCTCCGGGATAGGAGTGGCAATTGAGAGTGTGGAGCAAAGTGGTGTAAAGTTCGTATCATGACTCACAGCGGAATGTATCGGCTAGCCTTCTATTGTATGGCTCTTTACGAGAGTATGCCTTACGTTACATGCAGGGAACATCTAATTACTTTTCTTTTGGAGGACACAATTGCATTCTAGACTGGCCATGTCTTCCTGTGTACTAGCTTGCAGCAGTTTTAAAACCTTGGGATGAACTCCACGCTTTCCAAAGTTCGAAAATATGGTACGTAAGTACTTAATTAAGTTAGCCTCGTATCTGGTTGCATATGATTGGCTGTAAAAATTGGCATGTTGGTCGGTTAGAACAGCCTCGCGTAGAAACCCCTGAATCCCTGGGACCTCCTTTTCGCCAAGACATGCCCACATTAGGTACGAAAGTACAATCTCACACGCTCCTTGTATCTGATCCTCCTCAACTTATAGGCCCGGCGTCACAAAGGTACGGACGCTCACCACATCACCATCAAGCGATCTCCCGATGTCACCTGGGAACTTCCGGTATCAGTAAAGTAGAGTAATTCGGTCTCGCGAACCGCCCTCATCAATGCCGTCTCGTCTACTCGTGTTTCAAGTGTCATATGTCTAGATACTATTCATCAGATCAAAAGCTAAGCTGACATTTGGTTTGTTAATATAAAAGAGAAGACCTTACTCCCTGAGAGTCCTTTTTCTCATTCCTCTATCCATTCCTTGTTTGATCTTTCTATTCAATCCAACAGCTGGGCTGTTCCCTTTTAATTTTCCACATCTATTTCCGGTGCTCAGATCTTCTAATATCAAATCTGCCTTTGCATATTCAGTCTCTTATTGGACGCTATTCATCCATTTTCATCCATCCTATCTGTCCAAGTTCTTAGCCATGCGTTTCTCATCCGTCGCAGTTCTCTTTTCTCTCACTGCCGCTGTCCTAGCTGCTCCCATCGAGCGTTCCACATGCTCGGACGCGGCAGCAGCATCTTCATCTTCGGCAGTGGCAGCATCATCAACAACAACTGCTTCTGTATCAAAGGCAGCCTCGGGTGTACTGACTGAGAAAACGTATAATGAGTTCTCAGTATCAGGCGGCGTCGCAGGAAATGCTCTTGCGGAAGTGAATGCTGAATTTCCAGTAAGTTCATCATCTCCTGCCAATAGTAATGACGGAATAATACTTACCTCTGACTTTCAGATTGACTTGAACAATCTCGCAGACGTTGCAGCTTCTGACTTGGCAATTATCGTGAAGGCAGCACAGGTCTCCGAAGATGCCGAAACCGAGACTGGTGGTTTCAATGATGCAATTGATGCAGCAGGCGGTACTAAAACTACTGCTGGAGAAGCTCTTCAAAATGGAAAGATCAAGAATAAGGTCCTTAAGTTGCAGACGGATATTTTAAGGCTGCAGATTGAGCAAGCACAGGGAAAGAGTGGTTTGGATTCGCAGATCGCATCCCAGCAGACGAAATTGGACAGCAATGTGTCGCTGGATAAAGCAGCAGCTGGCGAGGCTAGCACTGCGATTGATTTTGCGGGTAGCGATTAAGGGAAGGAGATCCTCTCCTTCAATGAAAAATAGAACCCTTGTTGCTGCATACTCCCTTCTAGTTCTATTTGATGCTATGTGATATCTATAATTTTCTCATGAGATGAAAACTTAGCAGTTTTATGTTATTTTACTTGGCTATCTATCTTCCACTAATCCCCCTTATAGATCTATCTTTCAAGGCCACCGGTCAATTCGGAGTTTAAGGACTTTATTGAGGTATATTGTAAAAAGCCTACTAGCATCATCGTCTGTAGTACCTACAATATCCAAAGCTATTTTTCCTCCGGAGGGATCCTGCGAGCTATTAACGCGAACTTCTACCTTTCCAGGTTTAATTCCACTGTTGCGTCATCAATCCAATTAAAAAAACGACTAAAAATACAGTCATTATAATGAGGAGTACAATAAGATCATAGGTATAGGTGGTAATGTTGGTCCCAATTATGCTACGCATGAAGACTTGGTTTAATTTGAAAGTCGAGATTAGACCATTTATTGCGTTATTAGAGTCTACCCATTAATATTGATCTAGGGATCATGACATTATGACATTCTGAATTACCTTCCCTATAGCTGCAGATATTAATCGGATTTCCATGCTACCATGCTCTTCTAGCCCCTTCTGCCCAAATTAAAATAGAGAGTCACAAGAAAACTGAACAATTAAAAAAGAAACAAGGGAACAAAATCTTAGTGGACGGTGGACACTAAGCAATGACAGACACTAAACCTTTGCGTTAAGGTACGAGTAGTGTCGTCTGACAGAATTTTAAGTTAAGCCATTGAGGTCTTATCACTTGATCCTCAGTTGATTTTCTCAGATCTTTTCAAGTGAAAGAACTTCTTAACTTTATCGAGCATGCCTGGTCGTGTATCTTGAGCACATCGCCTTGCGAAGGATTCAACATGAATTGGCAGCTGAATAAGTGTACCACGAATTGATGGCTGAACAGGTGCATCGTTGGGGCTATTGAATGCAGGATGAGCTTGAACAACCTGAGAGGTAAATGGACCATGATTTCCTTCAATAGTGGTTCCTCGAGGATCAGTCAGCATGTTGAATGGAACAGGCACGTAATGTGCACCAGCAGCATTTGTCTCTGTGCCATATAACTGAGATCTGGGATAGAAAATCGTGTATCTGCCTCTTTGGATTTCATGGTTTCTGCTGACTTGGTGTCTTGATTCGGGCATCCAGATAATCCTTGCTGGTCCGGGCTCTCTATCGGCGGATGATGGGAGTTCATCCGTGCTGGATTGGGGAGCAGACTCATCTCTATCTTCGCTTGCATTAGGTTGGAGATACAAACAGTCGGAGTTGCTCGTTGAAGACGTTCGAGAGTGTTGGTTCCAAGTGTTATTTAATTCTGGCCACGACTCAATACTTGACACCGAAACGTTGAATCTGTAGAAATCAGCTAGTGCTAGTAATAGACGGAATGGCGATACGCACCGAATATGTCGTCGAACATCACCAAGATCAACAAATACGGGCTGTCGCCTCATTGGGACCATTTCCAACCTGCTCCTCATGATATATCTCTTCATGGCCGAGCCACAATCAACGATCTCAAGTTTGGCTTTAGGTGGTAGTATCATGTCAATCAGATTATCCACGGCTCGCGAGTAAATAGTAAGTGGAGGATCGCCGTTAGCCTGAGCTAAACTAACCCGTAGCAGACGTAGGTTGGGGAAAAACAATCGGTCAAACGGCGCAAAAAGTGTGTTGATAAGATCTATCTCTACTGAACCCTGTGTAATAGTACCTCTGTTTGGTGCTGGAAAGCTAGCATCTTGAAACCCAGTCGGAAGATACGCGTCTCCTGCTTTGAAAGCGTGAAACTCAATCTGTTCAATTAGATGTAAATATGACGCAAAGTGTAGAGCAAAGGGTGCCGGTATATCTATGCTATCAAAGCTGAATATATTTTGACTGTAAAGTATGCGGATACTTTCTTCTGCTATCTGATGATTAGTTCTGCAAATAGCAGGGGTGAGAGCGCGTCTGCTGAACGACATAGATCTGTACAGGCGTCTTCCAATACTGTAATCTTCTTTTGTAGGCGAGATAGGCTCCTTACTGACTAGGAGTTCGGTGTAAATCTTGTACCGTACGTCATAAGGCAGGTCAAGAAACTGGAAGGTGACTATTTCCTCAGCGAAGTATTGTCCTTGCCTACGAACAAGGACTAAGCCGTTGTTTGACGAAGAAAATCCTGATAAGTTCAATCGATTATGGTATTGCGACATTTTAGGTAACGTCCAAAATCTGTCTTAGAGTTCTAAGCAGTAGCGTGCTTGAAGGTCGTTATTGTTGACGCTAAGATGTGTGTTCATGAAGTTATTGGTGAGTCAGAACAAAGTGAGAAGTGAAAGGTGAATGTATCAAGTGAAAATAAAGATCAGCTAGCAGGAAAATCCCAATACCACAGGAGAAGTTGTGGCAAGAAAACATGATCTTATCTCAAAGGTATGTGCTTGTAGAAGGTGACGAGAAGCAAATGCAAAGTGTGCAAAGGTCAATTGTATAAAATACAAATTGTTTGAAAAGTGAAGTGTTCTTAGTCTTATAATAATCTCTTACTTTTTGGTTGATTTTCTGTTTATAGGATACAACAAGAAGGTTCTACGTAATTCTGTTGTCCATTTACAATAGGAACAAAAGAGTATGGGATACTAGGCACAGTCATGGAGGCTTTCAGTTTCAAGGATTAAGCCTAAGTAACATCCGGCTGGCCTGGATTAGAGAAACTTAAGGATGCTTTATATGACATAAACCACTAGATCGGAAATCGGAAATTTCGCTTAGCCAATGTCTGGCCCGTATCTGTGCTCCAACGAGATGCTCTAACGTTGCAGCTCTTCAGCAGGCTAGAATGAATTCTTCTTCGGCTACTGGCTATCGAAACAACCATCGGACTCCTCCAACGAAAAGGCCACTCGGAAGTGCGTAGGAGAAGTTTCGTAGAAGCCGTTGCGCGACTCTTCCACACCAGGATAGATGATATCACATATATAGCAGGAAAAGGAATAAAATTGGGGGAAGAGTTGTCGAATTCCACTCTTTTATAGAGTATACTATCTTAGCAATTGCCAAATCAGACCATTGCGCTCGACCAGATATCCGTATTCCATTCCCAAACAACAAATCTATACCATATAAGCGCAACGCCTTTTAACTCAAGATGCGCAACAACCTACTAGAACTCCACCAGTAACAAATTTATCGTTGGCTCTGTGCACTCCATACGCTCTTCAACAGACCGTCCCGTTGGCATAATCGGT
Source organism: Scytalidium lignicola (assembly GCA_002812745.2). Classification (NCBI taxonomy): domain Eukaryota; kingdom Fungi; phylum Ascomycota; class Leotiomycetes; genus Scytalidium; species Scytalidium lignicola. The sequence continues at coordinate 112,506 of NCSJ02000049.1, read as the reverse complement.
TCAAGGAATCGTCGCTCTCTCCCATTGCCCGTACGAATCCACTGAGAGCATAGACTTGGCTCTCACCAGTGAAGCGACCGTTCTCATCAACCTTTCCGACAGAGATCTGGACAGAAGCATGGTCCTTAGCCTTGATAATGCGGTTGGTTGCACTGCATTTGCGAGGCACGTAGCTGTAGAGAGAATAAGTCAGTTCCTAACGGCAGCTCAAGGGCGCAATTCATGCGATTTCGGTTGCAAACGTACAGATCAACGAGTTCTCCCTTATCGTTTTCCATTTTGTCGGCTTGAAATTGACGGGTTCAAGGTATGTGGTTGGAGGTTGAGGTCGGCGGAAGTTCTCTACAAGGAAATTCAAGGCCTGTCGTTAATTCTGACGATTTTCGTGGTGTGCCCTACAAAATTTAGCGAGCTTCACTCCCTATCACGTGACAAGGCGCAGATTTCGCGCGTGTGCTAATTAATCACCCCGCCGTACCTGTAATAATCGATCCGGGGAAGCAAGCCATTGTTGACTCTTGACCTGATTTGGTGATCTTCTAAACTAACAACATCTGAACCGTGGGACAAGGTGCACCTCCACGACGAATATCTATCCAAATATTTACCTACCTACTCCCCGGTATTAGTTGAAATAATCAACACTGTCGTACTCCATTATTCGATCACAATGCGCTTTGCGCAAAGCCTGGCCCAGAATGGTTTCCGCAGTAGCCATAACATTGACCTCTTCCCCACCAAGGCAATTCAGATGTCCAGCATTTGGCATGGCTTCCTCACCAGTATTAGCTTCGCCGAAGGAGATAGTACGGAACAGGCCACATTTGCTGCCTTCAGGGAAATGCGCTGCTCCTATCCCAAAGGATGCAATTCTTACTTTCACTAGCGCCGCTACTCTGCTTCGATTACCACGCACTGAGAGCTCTGCTACTAGTCCGTCAGTCCCAGACGCCGCAGGTGGTGACGATTTTTTTTATATAGAGAGTGTTTTGGACATGGAACCGGTTCAGAAGGGAACAGAGCCCTTATCGACGAATATCACTCTAGCTAGGGATAGAGATATTGATGTTACTGGTGTTACTGGTGCTACGGAGGTTAAGAAGGTTCGAAAGCCGCCAAAAAAGAAGGCTGAGCCTGAGGAACTTGAAGGCAAACCGAACGATAAACCATCACGCAAATCAAGGAGCCGGAAGGCTGATACCACCAACCTCGAAGAAGATGGTAACTTTGCGGAACCAATTCGTAAACCGCGAGCAAAGAAACGAGAAACCGAGAAACAGACAAAACTCCCCAAAGGGAGAGTAGGCAAGGCAACTGTTACATCCAAAAAAGCGAATACAAAGGAATCAAGGGAGCAGCCAGAATTTGTTGAACAATGTCTCGCAGAGTCTAAGAAAGGAAATCCGGCAAAAGATGTCGATTTAGGTCTTGCTCCAGCTGCTGCGAGGAAGAGAGAATGGACTCCGCCTCCAACGACAAGTAATAATTTGGCCCATGAGACTCCCCTCTCTTTAAACACAACTGATGAACTGGGACATGACATTAGCTCAAGTAATAAGGCAAACAGTTTTCAGGATCTTTTTGAGAACTTTGGATATGTGAGGAACAATACCAGTGCTGCGGATAACAATCCCACTGATATTATCCCTGTCGGAAAGCGTAAACTTTCCGAATTAATTGTGACAAATTCTGCGGCATCAAAGATTTCATCTGAAGCAAAGTCAAAACCACCGCCGAAGAAAATTAAGACAATCACAGGTCAAGCAACTGCTGCGTACAGGGTAGAGTATAATAACTCATCCCAGGCAAAACTACCCGGATATTTACCTTCTGATTCAAAGGTTGCTAATGATAAGTCTAAACCTCCTTCGAAGCGTTCTAGAAGTGCTGTCAAGTCTACACCGAGGGCAAAGTCATCGAAACCAAAGAAAGGGACCGCTGCCGCACCAATTGTGCTCTCGCCAGAGTCAGCATTAAAACAAGCCTGTAGGCAGGATTTTGTGTTTGGTACTTCAAGCCAGCTAGCTAGGGAAGATTCTCCAACTCTGCTACGAGATTTACACGCTGCTATGCAAGCATCCAATGCTGTTGATGACGACTCCCTTGGAGACTTCTTGTATGAGTCCGACTCAGTTCAGGTGGCTACTAAAAAGGCTAGAAGTAGCTTATGGTCAGCTGCCACTCGTGACAGCACTGGTGAGCTTTTGGGTATTGAAACAGTGGATCTTGTGAACACTCCTGAACCTGAAGATAAATCAGAAATAACAGCCACAGTTGGAAGGAAGTTAAATATGGTTCCTGGAGACGAAATTTGGGACGATGTGGAACTGGTGGAAACTCCATTTATTTCGTGCTCGTCTTCATTAAAAACCGATGCGCCTGAAAATGGCTCTCTTGGAGCCTACGTAGTAGACGATTTGAAATCCTCACGATCTGAAAGTAATGGCCAGGATACCGTATCGTCTCAGAACGGCTTGGAGAAGTCAATAGCATCTCAATCCTCAAAGGTGGTAACCCAACACCCAACAGCTACCGGGACATCGAATCCTACCACCTCTAATATGCCTAATTATGCTTCATATACGACAACCCAGCTTGCAAAGGAAATTGCGTCATATCGTTTCAAAGCCGTGAAAAGCCGGGATCAGATGATCGCACTGCTGGAGAGATGTTGGGAGAGCAAGCAGAGAACAGCCTTGCAGAATCTGGGAACAAACACTCTTACTGGAACTTCTGCCAGGGAAGAAGGAAATCTAGAACACTTAAAACCCAGTACCAAGAGTGTGCCTCGGGGAACGACGTCACCAAAGAGACCTCGCGGAAGACCGAGGAAAGTTATACAACCCACGATTATAAAAATGTCTGAGGTTCTATTCTCAGACAATGATCCCCCCCCCTCCAAGTCAGCGTACGCCAAAGAAACGTACGTCTCCAGACAAGGTCACGGTGGACAATGATGAAATATACGACCCCGAACCCGTAACGCCTTCTCCTCCACGCCGCAAACTAACAGAAATGGGTACCCCTCCCCAGTCTCTTCCGTTATCTATGCAGAAGGATCTTGAAGTGTGCTCGAAGCTTTCTGGTGAGGCTCTTCAGAAAGAATTATTTGCTCACATTACCCGGGCCATCAGAGATGCACCTCGCTCGAAGGATCCATTGAATCCAAACTGGCATGAAAAAATACTCCTTTATGACCCTATCATACTTGAGGATCTTGCTACCTGGCTTAACACTGGAGCATTACAGAAGGTTGGCTGGGATGGGGAGGTTGCGCCTACGGAGGTAAAGAAGTGGTGTGAAAGTAAGAGTGTTTGCTGTCTTTGGAAAGAGAATCTAAGGGGCGGAGTTAGGAGTCGGTTTTAGAGGGGTTGGGGTTCTGGTTACAATATATTTAACTAGAATTATAGGTTAATGACTGTATGAATATCATGACTGGAAGGCAACATTGGATTGGATGGGATATGATAAACTTCATAATATGGTGTAAGGCAATAATAAATATTTTTGTAATACCAGGTTGACTTATCGTAACTTCATTTCCTATATATACTCGCTTTTGCTTAATGTTTATTCATCATTAATTCATTGCCCGCCCGAAGGCAGTAAAAGTGCTTATCAATCGGCCCAATCATCGTCATCAGTGATCGATCTATGTCTGATCTAGCCAACGCCTCTGCATCAAATTCAAGCACGCAAGCCAAACACGCTTTTTACTCTTCTTGCCAACTCCTTCGCCATAGCATCCCTCCCAGCCTTGGTTCTTGTAACAGCATCGCGATTCTCCTCTGCCCTTCGCAGAAGGTACTTCATGCATTCCCCAGTGGTGCCCCAAACGAGATACTTGTACGCTTGTGGAACATCCACTTTTACAGTTCTCTTCTCCACTCCTTCAAAGTTCTTTCCCAGACGTACAAGCTCGCAACTAATTTCATCGGCCATTCCCTGTAGTTGCGCGTAGACCAAATCCGTAAGTTCTTCACCCTTCTGGACCTGACTTGTGCGTACAGCAAGTGCCTTCTGGACGGATTGTTGGTTATGTCCTGCTAGGACAACGTTGACAGACGGGAAAGGCTTTCCTGGCTCTTCACCTTCTGCAGGCCGCAAAATGTCTCCATAACTTCTCTTAATTAAACTCTCCGCAATGCCATTGTAAGCAGTATCGGTGTCGGTCTTCGTATCATGAATCAAATCCCTTGGGTCGGATCCAAGATAGGCACCTCTAACTAACTTGATCCCTAATGTAAACCCATCTTTCCTTGCAGCTGCGAGATGCGAAGCAAGAGTTGCAGGAGTGGATTTTAAGTAGGCTTGGTAGGTTCCATAGACGAGTGCTTTCCCCGGAGTTTTGGAGTTGTATTTTCGCATGTAGTTTAAGGTCCAGAGGTCGATTCCACCTTGAACTGCAGCTTGTTCGGCATCGAAGAGGAGGCGGACGTTCCGAGCTGCAGCTAGGTCACAGATTTCATCAATAGCCTTTTTGAGAGCTGGAGAGGGACCGGTGCCTTTCGATAGCTCGTAGAGAGCTTGACGTCCTGCACCAGTGAATCTATATTATTTGTTAGCTATTTCTGCGTTAAAGTAATACTAGGGGGTTCAGTTCTGGGGAGAAGACTATAATTTGATATGAGAAAGAGAAGAAGGGATGTGAAGTATCTTACTTCAAAGCAACAAAATCCTCAGGATTTGCCAACTTAACAGTCTCCATCGTGCCATTGGCCCATGGGATAATCTCGTTCTGTATTGAAGATTCCGAGTCATTGTGAACCTTCAAACCATCTTGCTCATTCTCGTCCATAACAACCTCTCTAGCGTATCCTAGAATAACGCCTTTAAAGCCAAGATCCTTGAGATAATTGATAGTCCGCTGGACCTCGGCGGCATTTTCACCAGCACAGAATTGGCGATAGAAGGTCTTCTTTAAAAAGAATCGTAAAAGTGGATTGGAATCGGGGGAGAGAATTGACGATTTAGAATTGGCGAGAAGGGACATGACAGCCAAGGAAGGTGGTAGGAGAATCTGCATACTGCTCAGCCAGCATGCCCAACGAAAACATACATGATATTCGGAGATAGAAACCTACGGGCGAAGATGATATTGTGGTTACAGCCAACGACCTAATAATGGCGCTTAAAGGAAGAATTGAGAGAGCTGTTGGGGTTGTCATGGTGGAATTTGGTGGGGGTGGTTTTGAAGAATGCGAATCTGTGTCCGAGAGGACGAATTGATTTGCTGAAGCATGGCTTGATGAATATGAAGATTGACGGGGAGAGGACTGTGAAGACAGGCTTCTGGTGAGAAAAATGAATGGTCCTCTACTGTTGTGAAAGAAAATAGGAGTAATAGGAGTAGTTCTCATAGAGAGCGCCATGACGAGCACCCTTGTTAGTGATCGTGCCCCTCCAGAGAAGGTCCGAGCTCGCTATGCAGAGGCAAGATGATCTTCGTAGGGGGGTTGTTGCAAAGTAATAACTGAGAATTAACTTTTTTTTTAAAAAGGGAAAAGGCAGGTATTATGTGCGAAGCAATGTATTTGAACTTGTACCTGAGCCCAAAGTGAGAGTACTATTTCTGTTGTGGTGCGTATGATGTATTCTGGTATATGGAGGGGTGGGCTGCCCTTGATAACAAGGATAATGGCAATTTTGTCTAACTTTAGCTTATCTCGTAACCTGTCGTACTTGCTGCGAACAACAACTGAGAAGCGCGCTGCGGCGATAAACCGATGCAAGCCGGCGCTTCTCGACCTTCGCTCTGGGGAAATGGAATCACGCAGCAACCCCTCTGCGCACGCTAGGCCCACTACTCAACCCATTTTCCTCTTTTCTAAGCTGTTGCACGACCTTCTTCCTGCGGCCTTTCGCGGTCGGCACAGCGCTGAATGACCTCTCATTACCTTATGGATTCTCCACCGTCGATTATACGGTTACATCTTCACTCCTGCGTCGCCCTCGCCGCAAGATGAAGTCCACGTATCCGGGTCTTCTACCCCGAGCTGCTCCCAATGCATCCTGTGCCAGTCCATACGCAAGCCCAATGGCTAACCCACTTTTGGCCGTTCTCGCTGCGGTTGTCAAAGGAAATCGATCTGCTCACCAATATATGATTAGCCTCTCTCTCTACAGCTCTCTGGATATCCAGTAATTAGACCAGACAAGGTCTCTCCGGAGTCGGCGGTCAAGACATACTCCATAAGCTGAATCCTCCGGCAACGCTCAAACTCGCAACGAGAGTGTTTAGGAAGTCCTTGGTCCCCCGATACCGATCGAACATATCCTCGATGCCGAAGAATATGCTGGTCCAAATGCTGACCTTCGCCCCCATCTTTATTCCTTCCTTCACTCCCCCAAGTGCCATGTTGTAATTCTTGCTCTTGTGATACAGGTACCATCCCGTTGGTGTTGTAGGTAATCGATGCGCATTCTCAGCGCGGAATCGTAGTCCTGCTGTCTGACTTCCGTGAGAGATACCAAGAGCCATGCCGGCTAGGAATGATATGGTTGTTGCGAGCGGGAGACGTATGCCAAAGGGGAGGGACACTCTCGCGTCCTGCTTCATCTGGGCATTTTTTTCGGCCTTCCATAGCGCCAGTTGGGCTGCTGCCTCATCTTCCTCCTCATGGTCTGCCATATGTGATGAATTGGTTTTGAATTGACCCTCGTAGAGGTTGTGGACGGAGAAATTAGGACAAGGCTGAAGAAATCGTCGAATGTCTAAGCACCTGCCTTTTTGTCACCTGAGGACGCCTCAGTTTCGCGATTTCAGCGAGGCTTTGGCGACCAACGGCCTGAGGCGCGAGATTTTACACCAACTCACAAGACAGCCTTGTGTACCTAAAATAATTTCTCCAAAGGTTATAACCAAACAAACATACAAAAGACCCACGCTAGTAATCACTTCTACGCCTTGTGACGATATGGTACAGTGCATAACTTCAACTGCCCCCAAGCAGCCCTGATGATGCTAATTTCTTTTCACCCCGCAGGCGGACGACATCCAGGCTACAGCCCTCACTCTCCGTTTCAAATACCAAAAGCACACAATTCTTCTCTTTGTAGAACCTCTGACGCCATTTAAGACTATTAAATCCGACCTCTACGAAGTCCTACGCGATCGCTATGGTCCAAACTCCAATGCGCCCCCCGAAAACCAGATAAAGCTCCCGTCGAGCCCGAATGCCATCGCGCTTGCGATCCCGATAGATATCTACGAGCCAAGTAAAGGCTGGCAAAGGCTACATGTTAATGATACAGATACGCCGAAGGGAAAAGGTATCAAGGATGTGGCAGCGCTTGCCTTTTCGTTCATTGAGGAAGACGCAGAGGATGATGAAGTAGAGTTTGTGGTTGAATGGTCGAGCTACGATGAGCAGTATGGGGATGGAGTAGAGGGAGATGAAGGAAGGTGATGTGTCGGATTGAGGATATTAGGCTGATGACGATTGGAACAGGCGTTGGGCTTATTGGGATGGGAGGTTCTAGACATCTGTGAATGCCGAGCTCGAGAGGCGAAGCTGGGGCTAACATGGCGAATTCAACTTAACCATTAGCTTGAGATGTTTTACTACCATGTTCATAATCTCAAAGCCTTGGTGGAATATTAAGGCTCAGTCTAATTGCTATGAGGGCTCTAGATTTCCCTCATAATGTATATGGTGGGGATGGATGGGACTGGTATTCGAGTGACAGGTATCCTTTAGACATATGGCTGCTTAACGCTAATAGCCTAGATAGCATAGCATATACGGCAACGGGTAGTTGGGCCTGGCACCTCGTTATTCATCGTCCGAAGCTCCGGAGTTACGAATAGAAGTGATGGAAAGTTTTTTAAATAGATAACCAAACTCCCAACAATATACATTCGGGTTCGTCCTGAAACTTAATAATCGCGAATATGGGCTGAGAGGAATAGCTAAAAAGCAGTTGCTACAGTACCTTGCAGCATATGTGATCCTGACTCGCTGCTCACCCATGCCTCGGCTCATCATTCTACCGTACCCCAGATTTCGGCACCGGTTATCAGTTCCCCGCAAGGCACAGGTAAACCCGACGGCAGCTCGTGAAAGAGAGAGAGAGGGAGAGAGCAGCCTCCATGTTTTGATCAATGCTGTGGATAAATCACCTTCCTTATAGAAATGGTGTGCTCGCGAGAATCCCAATTAAACCGCCAATTGCAATATTCAAGTCGGCGCATATTCGTCATTTAATCGTAGTCCCAGTACGCCCTCAACTCTTCCCATCGCGCCTAAAGATGTCACCTCCTCCATTAGAAAAGCAGTACATGTCCTCTACTACAAAGCCGAAGAAACAAAATGTAGAACCACGTCCAAGCGCAAGGTACTGATAGTTCTATTCAATGCTTGACTACCCTTCATTGTCGCAGTCTGCAAAGCATGTGCTAACGAAAACCATAGTATTCTCCTCATCTCGCCCAAAAACCAGATCCTTCTCCTTCATCGCGTTCGCACATCTAGCTCGTTTCCTTCAGCACATGTTTTTCCTGGTGGAAATTTGTCTGCTTTACAAGATGGTCCCATTCCATCACCATCAGACCCAAGACGGCACTTAGACAGTCCGATATATAGACTTGGAGCTATTAGAGAGTGTTTTGAAGAGAGTGGCATTCTGCTTGCGAAGAGAAATGATGGTAGTGGGCGGTTATTGGAGGTTGATGAGGCCGAGAGGGAAAGGGCAAGAAAAGATATCCACGCAGGGCGAGTAAAGTTTAATGACTGGGTTGAGAAGCAGGGTGGGATTGTGGATTTAGGTAGGTGATCTTAGAAATCTACAGAGCTGCAGGACCCTTTCTGCAAATTTTCATTTGCAAATCCTTCCAGTTAAACATTCCGCTTAAGCTAATTTTGGTTGACATAGACTCCCTTTTACCTTTCACACGCTGGGTAACGCCAAATAACATTCCCAGACGCTTCACCACGCAAATGTACATATACTTCTTGCCGTTATCCAGAAACTCAGAATCAACCCCCAATATTTCAGAAGACGCAGTAATTCCTATCCCAACTTCCGATGGCGGCGTTGAGCACACAACAGCACAATTCGCAACTTGCGAGACCTGGCTCTCCCAAGCGCGACGGAATGAGATAATTCTCTTCCCACCGCAGTTCTACCTCATGTACCTTCTCTCTCCGTTACTTTCTCCACCATCACCAGTCTCTTCTGAATTATCCACTGCAGAATTGCAATCTCAACGGGACAAAGTTCTTTCCTTCCTTCAAACCGACGGCGATGGCAAAGGAGTAAAGTGGGCGGACAAGGTCATGTCCCCAGTCGGACTTATGGTTCGAAAAAGTGATGGGAGAAGTGTTCTAGGCATCGACAAGCCCGGGCCTGAGCTAAATGGCAGTGGTAGGAGAGGAGATGAGTTGAGAGTTGTGCTTGTAAAGTTTAGTAAGGAAGGCCCTAGAAATGTAGAGGTTATGTGGAGAAAGGATGTGTTGGATGAGGAAAGGAAGAGGGTAGATGGAAAACTTTAGGTCTGTATATAAATTTAGTATAAAGAGTTAATGTTTACCAAGACTTAAGGCCTTCCCTTAAACTAGTATCAGACCCATCGATAGCGTTCCAACGCGTGAACTCACAATAGGACACATAGGAACGCGTCTCTTGCACGCTTATAGCCCCTATTCAAGTTTGCTTTAGTGAACTTCCCTAGGCCGGTTGAAACATCTAGCATAAAGAATATAAAGACTTTGGTGAAGACTTTGTTGCTGTGGAAAAGTCTTTTGTAAACTTCGCCCTTTCAATACTAAGTTCTTGAGCGTCAAAACAGCATTTCGACCAGCGTCTCTCAAAAACGACCTGTGGCTTTTATATAATAAATAGCTTGACTATAGCTTTGGTGAGCAATCCATTTCTTTCTTTCTTCCTTTAACATTCTGTTAACGGAAATTTCGATTAGCAAACAACAAACTCTATTTGCTTCGACTCACCCAAAGCTCGCCGAGAATATACTGTCGAAAAAGGTCATGGATCCAGGAGATCGTCCTGCCAGAACAGCTCTAGTAAACGCTCTCCAATGTCTTAAACTTAGAGACAGAGAGCTTGTAAATAAACCAAACACAAAACCAGAACAAGAACCTAACAACGCGGACTGTAAATATATTTCACGACCTCGTGATTTCAGCAAGGTGACTAGGGCTGCCATCGCTCATTCTCTACTCCCAATGGCTATGAGGAGAAGAGCTTCAGAGGATATCACAAAAGGTTCCGCACAAAGTACTAATGATTGTGTAAGCATTTCATTTAGTTTCCACTGCTATTAAACCCAGTTCATGAGTTGGACGAGCTGCTCTGGGACTCAAAATTTGGAAGCTGATATGATCTAGGCTATCACACCTACCCTTTCAAATGCCACTCTCAGCGATTTATATGCTCAGCCTATACCCGAAAGACAACAAACTAGCAGAATGGATCAACCGTCACCAGTAAACAAGAATCTGGCAAAAGCAGTTGAACTTAGCATAATAGAGGATGTAGGTGCCTTCTTCGCAAGCAAAGCTTAGGCATTTCTCATGCTATTGATCTAGAATAATAACAGGACTAATAATGGATTAGGGGCATCGTCATCTTAGCCGTCCTTCATCCAGATTGTCAGATAATTTGGTATGTCCCTTTCTAATATAGCTTATCGAAAGATATTTTGTTGGAACTAATTAATATTCTGTCTGGCAGGTTATAGTTCCCTCAGTTGCTGTTCCTCAGATATGGAATTCACCCGCTCGCTCTCTGCTGGGAGACAATCCCTTATCAATAGAAGGTCTTGCCTGGGTAAGAGATCCATATTGAGTTGGCCAAAGCCATGAATTTGTATATCCACGTTAAGAAACTGTCTAACGTCATAGACCATTGCTCAAAACATGGAGAACACCAGGGTTTTAAAGCACTTACAGGCTGACGATGAAGGTCAGGCTCAAATCAAGGGAGTAACCTGGAAGGCATGGTTCCTTAATTATAGTCAAAGTGTGGCTGGCCAGGTAGGTAGGATTTGGAGAAATGGTGGCCTATGTCATTGCTAACACTTTTAAGAGGCATAAAAACGAGGAAGCACCCCTTCCGGGGACCTTTCCTCCTCAAAGCCGGATTATAGAATCAGAAGAGCCTCAACTCATGGAGGACCACTGGCCAAACTACCAGATTGACAAATCGGATGCATATAGGAATTTGGACCCAAATCTTAAAGAAGATTATGTGTGTGCAGAAGGTCTATGCTGGGCATCACAGATTCCAAGCATTCCTGCAAAGTACACGTTATCTGCTCTAGAAGGACGTGCACTATACATGCGTGGAATACCATTCCAGTGGACAACAGCTATGTCCGCTGCAATGTTCAGCATCTTTGGACGTGTAACAGGCTGTCCATGTGTGTCTGATAGCGTGTCTGGAGATAGATTCCGCTGGCTGGTAATGTCAACGGTCGAAGAAGTCAACAGAATTATAGTTCAGACTCGAGATATGGTAATATTCTTGGAGGGATTGACAGTTGAGGTCGCTCGCTATCCCGGAGATGGTGTAAGGAAAAGAAGTTTCTGTCCAGTATTGCCTCCTCAACCAGCGGCAGAATATAGAGGTCCCAGCAAGCCTACTGGATATTCTCAAACATTTGATCCAGCTATATCTCGGCCCAAATTTGCAAGTCAGACATCCAATACTGATGTTTTATCTCTGGAACATGTTCTTCCCCCAGGTATTAATTATGCAGCGACAGGATCATCTTTCGCTCCGGCCAAGGCTTCAGGAGAGCAGAATGGGAGTATAGCATTTGGAACTCCTTCAGGAATATTTGACTTCAGCACAACTGCATTAACCAGTACGATGCTCGAGCGGTCTTACCACAATCAGAACCTTGTCCAGCACGGTACCTTCCAACCTGATGCCCGAGAGACACAGGCTACACAATCCAATTCAACACAGCTACAGAGACTCAACACTCCAGGTTCAAACCAGCCAGAAAAAGAAGATTTACACACAGACATGAACAAGGTGATAGGCTTCAGCCTAAAGGCTCCACAAACACCAACGAGTATGATGTCTTATCTTGAGAGAACATCAGTCTGGGAGCAGAAATTTCGGATGTCTAATCCATCAACCCCTGCACAAAGCTCTCCTAGCAGAGATGCAACGGCCATGACAGCGAAGGAAGCCTCGAATAACGAGACAGCCAACCAGTTATCTGTGTTAGGAAGTAGATTTTCGGAGCCACCTTTCCAATCAACAGATAAAACAGTTAATCAAGCTTCATTAGCTACCAAGCCCTCGGGCCTTTCGTGGGCGGCAGTCGCAGGAAGCCCCCTCAAAAACTCTCGAGTTATCGATCTACGTCCACGTGAGACGTTGGAAACTGCGAATACCTTAAACAGTTCTCCGAACAAGAATATTAATACCAGCAGGCATATCGAGCAAGCCTCTGAGATAAGTTCGCCAGAACCAAAGGAAGTACAAATGCGTGTTGTGTTCCTCCTTGATATCCCAAACAACATCACATATGAAATCGTATCCGATGCGATCCATGAAGGACCTCTTCATAGTATCCGCTTTGGTATCAATGGTGACAACAATTCTCGCTTTTGTGGGATTGTCTTTCGGTATAGTAGCGATGCACGAAAATTTTACGCATCACTGCAGGTTAATGAAGGCGAAAATCCTCATATCGCACGCCGCTTTCGTTGGAATGTGAAGAGTGCTATGGGTCCACCTTTCCCTGCAGATGATATCATTAATGCGATGACATGGAATAATGATGCTCCATATACCACTCCAGCTACCCGCCGACTCACTTTGGTAAAAAGTCAACTCTTTTCTCAATACTCCGAAGGTCAACTCGAGGATATGTTCGCGAAGGTCGTACGAAGAGAGTTCATCCAGAGGATCTTCTTATACAACAGTGGTAATGCCACAGTAATCTTTGCTGGTGTCCAAGAAGCAATTGCTATCAAGAAACATCTCGAAAAGATGGAAAGGAGGGCAAGTAATGGTGATGGTGTCCCGCCAATCTTTGATGGACTTACCGTTATGTTCTCAAGAGATCCTTGTGAACAGCCCTTGCGTTTTATTAGCTCCGTGAATATGCGTAAAAGATCCAAATTCAACTAAGTGCTGCGTTGTTGATCTGATAATCTTCAATACGGACGCTCACTGAATATAAGGCACGGAACAGTGGGGAAGACACACTGTGTATTTGACAAAAAGAAACCTTCAAAGGGATGTTTAGCTTTCAGTGGTCTTATGTCACCATTTTGAATTCAATCGCCTTGGTGATCATAGTATTTCTGACTTTGAAAGTAGATCGTTGCTCTTGAGCCAACTCCTTGACTGCATGTATGAATTGGTCATACTCATCCTATAATGGTTCCATAAATTGATAACAATCAATTGTAACAATCAAATGGGTTCTGATCTAAATGTTTCATTCATGATAGAAATTTGTGACTTGCCGTTAAGAAAATACTAAGAATCCAACGTTAAAGGTTAGAGCATGTCGATACAACGAACACTATAACGACAATCAGTAGCACACGAAGGAAAGAAACATAGTTGGCTAGTTGCTGATTAGCATTATTGATGTTTGAGTAATTTCTAAGTTCAGTGTGTGGCATATTGAACTTACTTTCCAAAGAGCTTTATTTTAATAAAACATGCTCTATCTAACTCACTCCTCTAAGAGCCATAGCTCCCAACAATAAAATTTCTAATTCCCTCCTCCAATCTTTACCTTTTCCAGCTCCGTTAACCACGCCTTTCTTCAATGCATCTCCATTCACTGAATTGACAGTATTGAGTTTATATATCTTCTTAACTCTTGCAACATCCGTCATATCACTTAAATTATCATCATCAAAGGATACTTGCTCACCCTCGATGACTTCATCGAGGTGCGTTTGCGCCATTTCGGCTGTGATGGGCCGGAGGGGAGTGGAAACCTTGACAACGAGAAGGTTTTGTGTAGTGGCTTGGACACCAAAGCGACGGAAAGATTCTGCTATCTGTTTAGGAGTTAGTTGAAGTGGTCTGTGAACAATGGGCTTGAATCAAGCTGATGTTAGATCTCAGACATTATTATTTGGGCTTAATGAGAACACAATCTCGGAATGAACATTTCTACTCCGTAATCGATTCTCTAGCAAATCATTCACAGCCCTATATGCAGCTGAGAGTATGTGTAACCTCGAAAGGATCTATGGTTCGCAGTACTTTGAGTCAGTAAGAAGAGTAGTGAGTCACGTGAACAGGATTTAAAAGTCGAAACCACCAAATTAAGGGAGTAATATCCGATGAGGTATTAATAATGCCGTAGACGGAGTCTTGAGAGGAGTAACTAACCAGACTAGCATCCAGAAAAGCATATTCAAATTCGGTATTTCCAGCCAAGAGCTGCTGATGTAGGAAGGCTGAGTTCTTCACATTTTTAAAGAGAGCGATATGTATTGTGTGGCTGAGTGGGAGGTGTTCCAGATTGAAGGACTGAAGAAGGCCTGACATGGCGGCGAATGTGACTTAACAGTGAAGCTGTGAAACTTGCTCAACTGGCCTCGTATTAGTTATTCGATTCTAGTTTTGATCGATGACATAAGCGAAATGCTCAAAGATGGATAGTTAACTAACTAATGACTTGCTGTGCTAGACCAGCGATACAGTAAGGAGATACAACAGGTTTGTCACCGCGTTGGGCAGCTTTACGAAAGGCTGAGATAGCTGAGTGGCAGCCTCGTACGTATTGATGTTGTGAATGGTTGGGGGCTGTGAAGTTCTTTACAGTAGGCAATCCCCTTGTGCCTTACGTGCGGGACGTTTTGAATAATCTCCGATGATTTGCTGGGGCTTGAGTCCAGAACGCTTGCTCTTACTGTACCGTACGTTAATTCGCCCAAAGATGACGCATCTCGCAGTTCAAAGCTTACCCAATAAAAAATAGCTCCGCTAGCTAGAACAGTGCTTTTAGGGTGGTGAGCTTTTTCTCGGTAAGGAGAGGCGGCGGAATGGCTGTTTGCAAAAGGGTCTAGATCGTTCGGAGAGACGAAAATGTCTCTGGTTTGGGGTTATTTTGGTCACCTACCAATCAAAGATATGCTGAAATTTGGTCTTGTATAGTACGCCCTATTATCTATCCATACTAGCAGGTAATTTTGAATGATCAGAGTGACATAGTATACAGACTGGTTCAAGATTATATTATTGTGCTGCATCAGACCTTGAATTACAGTAAGGTAGGGTGGTCGCGGCGTTTTGGTTGTGCATATTAAGTTGTGGTCCTGTTTCAGCCGTACATAATCTCGTCAACTGGTGATGGTTGGCGTTGTCATACTTGGCTCTCTATCAGTAATAATAAATCTTTTTGAGTTTTTCAAGTCGTTAGACTAGTAAGAGGTTTTAGGCTTGAGGATAGACTTCGATCGGGGCTATTGTCAAAGAGCTCACCTGAGTCAGAGGATTCCAGAGGCTGGAGACAAGACTTGTTGTGGTGTACACAACCGCAAGTATCTTCACGGAATAGTAAAATCGATCCTGTCTAGATTATGGTGAGTTAATGGAAATATCTGCTATACTTCCCCACCCACTATATGCTCTAAAAATCGCTGGTGAATGGGTTTGTTGAATATTGATGCCCTTTCTGATAAATGATTCCGTCGTTTCACCCTATCCTGCTACACGTATTACTATCATTATCTTTGTGGTTTCCAAGTAAAATCAGTTGAAACTATCCAGGGAGACCAATTTCTGCTCCTAGTAAGGCAAGAAGATGATACTCTTCTCATAGAGCTACATTTTTGCCTCTATCTTAGTGTTGACCTCGGCCGACGTATCCCAAGCCAGTCCTGCTGAACTGGTCGCTGTCGTTATCCGAAGCCGTTGCCATCCGCAGCTAGAATTGAATGCCTCTTAGGATGATATTGCATGGTTCCTCCTTAAAATCTTCAAGGGGCAGTCGCAAAGGCAGAACGACACTTCTCAATCATACTGTCCTCTCCTGGCCCCAAGTTCTGGCTGTGCCAGACAGGAATACGAGTCGGAGAACATCCACGAGCCCTTTGGGCGTGTTACGGCTTCTTCCACACACAAAACGGCAAGAGCCGGCGCATTGTTCTCGAGAATGCCTCAAAAACGAACGTCTTCAGAACCCAATAACGGCACGCCAAAGCAAGTTAGAATCGAGCATCCAGAGGAATTTTCGAAGGCAGTCAAGAAGCGATTACAATCGTCAACAAGGACAGGGCAGGCCTGCGACCGATGCAAAGTATGTCCAAACCTCTCCTTGAGTATGCATTCTGGTTGATTGGAACAATAGCTAACATCTTCCACAGATTCGTAAGATTCGATGCGATGGACTTCCTGGCGGGTGCTCGCCGTGCTTGCAGAATAACACAGAATGTCGGACTACTGATCGAATAACGGGTAGAGCGACATCGCGGGGTTACGTCGAGGGCCTAGAACAACAGAATCGTGATCTGCAGCTAAGGATCCGAGAACTGGAGCAACGATTGATGCAGAATGGCGTGGATATCAAACCATCGAACGGATTTCACGCCAATAATGTTAACAGTTATGATTATGGGAATGCATCAGAAGCTCAGACGAATGGATGGGGCCTTTCGGGGACTCCATACCCTACGAGTCAAGGCACAAATTCCTTGATAACTCAACAACATCAAGAAACAAATATGTTCCGAGCGCTACCTACTTTCCGTGCAGGCTGTACTGGTGATAATTATCTAGGCGTGTCTCCTGGAAATTCGCATTTAAGTTCTATCAAAGGCACAGCATTATCGATCCTAGGGATGGAGATCGATATAGCAGATTTTGCTTCGGAAGATATGGATGAACCACATAATCAAACCTTTCATCATCAGCTGTACAACAAATCATACCAAGCATTCTTACAGTCTGCATTGAATATTAATCCGAAAATCGAGAAAATAGATCTGCCACCACGAGCAGATGGGTTTACCTATGCTCAATGGTATTTTCGAGTGCTTAACCCCTTTTTACCTATCCTCCACAAACCAAGCTTCTTCAAATTAGTACGTAAACCACCCCATTTTTGTTAACTATTACTAACCTAGACAGTTAACGCGGGTATACGATGAGCCAAGCTTCCGCCCTACTACAGCCGAGACAGTTATGGTGCATATGGTTTTCGCTATTATGTTCTTCCAGTATGCTGTTCGTAACTGGGAGGATGCAACTCAACATGCTCACCTCAATCAACAATCAAATTTGCATTATCACTACGCATTGAGCCTGTTCTACCAACTTTCCTGCAGTCATACGGCTCAAGATGTTCAAGCCCTCACCCTTATTTGTTCTCACCTCAGAAATTTTCCGAAGCCTGGTGCTAGCTGGATTTTGACTCAAAACACCATATCTCTAGCTATCGAGTTGGGCTTGCATAGATCTGTGAAGAGATGGGCACCCGAGTTTACTCCTAACCTTTTAGATATTGAGATCCGCAAACGCACATTCTGGTCGATTCTAGGGATTCATGTCACTTTAAGTGGCAAGCTTGGGCGACCAATGGTATTAAGACTTGAGGACTTTGATGTTGAGCTTCCGGAGGCTATTGATGATGATCAGTTATCCGAAAACGGGTTAGAAACTCCACCATCCGGCAGATGTTATCACAAAATCGGGCTGCAGGTATTCAAGATGCTCCCGCTATATATGGAGATGTATAGCACAATTTATGCAGTTCGTCGACATCCTGAAACGTACATTGCAACGGTATCGAGTCTAGAGGGCAAATTACGTGATTGGAAAGAGGGCATACCGCCTGAATTAGTGAAAGGAGAGGCTGGACAAGATTCGCAAGAAGGTCGCGTATTCGCACTATATGCTCAGGCATGGGCCCTCGAATTCCGTCTGCTGCTTCGGCATCCATCAGTTTCAATGACCACTGATGCTAGCTTTAATGCTGAGAGCATGAGAATCTGTGTTGAATCGGCTCGTCAGATGTTAAGCATTGTCCGACAGATACAGAAGCTCAAGAGTTTGGATACGACGTGGTACAATAGTGCTGTATATGTAATGGCTATTACCACGACATTGTTTGGTCAATGGGAGAAAAGGGATGAGACTACTGCGGCTGATTTGGCAGCCCTCAGGGAGGAGATGGATTTGTGGTTAGATATTATAGGAGATATCGGGGCATATTTAGGTAAGTAACACAACAATCTTCAGATTCGTACAAGTGCTAATGATACAGGTTCTGGTACTCGCCTGCGTGAAGCCGTCAAGGTCGTCACAGACGGTACTCTTGGTCTCTTAAGTAAGAGCCTACCAAACAAGAGCCCAGGCTTCTTGACTGGCAACCACGCATTGGAGGACACTAAGCCTCAAGTTGCTCAAACGCCAGTAAATGGAACCAATGGATTTTCCACTTCGAATAACTATAACCATTTTGTGGATGCAAATGGCTCATCCAACGCTCCCTCAACAACCTATCCCCCCNACAGATAGTCTTTCACACCAGCAAACACCGTATCCTGCAGCGACGCAATATTCGGCTTATCCAGATTCAAACTCAAATTCATCAGCTCTCACTTACTCCTCACAAGAGAATCATGGCTTTACGAATTACCCAGCGAATGATTCGGTCGAAGCTCCCTTGCTAGCTGCATTTGCTGCACAGGCTTCTCAAGTTGCCCCTAACAACTGGCAACGACCACACAATCCTGCCTCCCATGCATGGCAGCAATGGACCTCGACTATGGCTGGAAACCTAGAGCCTCAAGATTGCTACTCTGCTAACGCCTTAATGCAACTAGGGGGAAGAGATCTCGGAAATACCGAGAACAGTGGACAAACCACCGCTCCAATTACCGATATGGCAGTAACGCAAGTATCACAACCAAATGTGATGCCTGATCAGAGTCATATGGCGGCCTCTAATTCGAGCACTATGGGTGCTGCTTGGCCTTTGAATATATTCGACATCGGACACTCCGGTGCAGCAGCATCTTGACATACAAATATTATATTTGGGATATCAAAAGTTCTGTAAATCAAGGTTTGAATGGTCATATTTACAAGGTGTTTGCGGATACTGGTTAGGTGGCGGACGTGGAATCTTCATTTTAATGGACGGTAATTGCCGTGGCTGGTTACTGCAACGGCACAAACTTTCATGGCGTCTATTTTTCATGGGAGTCCTGGTGATTCTTGGCGTGTGTGTATATGTATGTTATGCACAATAGTAACCATGGTACATTAGTTAAGCACTTGTGAAGAAATGAATCATTATAATTCTAGACCTGCTCGTTATCGGTCACCAAGTACTTGTATGCGGACTCGGCTATGAGATTAACTAAATGCGGTAGCCTGAGAGTAGCCTTATTTTGACTACCGGCCGGGGTGCGTTTCGGCAGGGCAGCTAGTGGGCATCGTTACTGTAGCAACATGTAGATCATACGTATTTGGAAAACAGTTCTTGATAAATGACCTACAAGCTCAACAATCAGCGACGAACGACAACGACATCGACAACAGCTAAACACGACAAATTGTAGCAGCGGCTGCCTCGACTTGGAATCTGGCTTTCATATAATTTGGACAACCGATTAGGCTGTAAAAGGTTTCGTTACTTTTGCAGGTCTCCCTAGCAGGTTGTAACTCTTAATCTTATCCCCTTTATTCCAGCAAAAATCAAAGCGGTCGAGGCAGGTGAATACCTGCAAAATGGCCGACCGCGGGGCATCTTCAATTTCTGTAGCGGGTATTATTTATTCATGCCTTACTCAAGATCTAATACTAACGGTCAATTCAGTCCGCGTCCGACCATTCACAATACGAGAAGCTGCACAAATGTATGTTCAATTCTACAGCCATTAATCTACCGTAATGCTAATATTCCCATTTCAGAACAAAATGTGAAGATGGTACACTATTTCTTGGTGATGGGTCACTGGCCGGCGTGCCCACTCCCAAGCTGGGTCAAAAGGGTATTAGACCCGTAATTAAAGTCTTAGATGACAAGTGCTTGTAGGTTTGAACGCAAACGCGGAAAATGAAAGTATGAGCTAATCAGAAGCAGAATATTTGATCCTCCTGAGGACAACCCAATTCAGAAATTTTCGAGGTCGGTCGTCCCAAACATGGGTAAAAGAGTAAAAGATCAGACATTTGGTTTCGACAGAGTCTTCGACGAAAACACAACACAGGCAGAGGTATATGAAGCAACAACGAGAGGTTTACTGGACAGTGTACTTGACGGTTACAACGCAACTGTTTTCGCATACGGTGCTACTGGTTGCGGAAAGACGCATACCATCACTGGAACAGCTCAGCAGCCCGGTATTATTTTCCTAACAATGCAGGAGCTCTTCGAAAAAATTGCAGAAAAGAGCGATGAGAGAGTTACCGAACTATCCCTTTCATACCTTGAAATATACAATGAAACAATCAGGGATTTACTTGTTCCTGGAGGCAGCAAGCAGGGCTTAATGTTACGTGAGGATGCGAACCAGTCAGTATCTGTTGCAGGACTGTCGAGTCATCATCCGCGGGATGTACAACAGGTCATGGATATGATAGTCAAGGGCAATGAATATCGAACTATCTCACCAACCGAAGCTAACGCAACATCATCAAGATCGCATGCTGTTTTGCAGATCAATGTCGCCCAAAAAGATCGAAATGCAGACGTCAACGAGCCACATACTATGGCTACCCTTAGCATTATTGATCTGGCTGGCAGTGAGCGTGCTAGTGCAACAAAAAATAGAGGAGATCGACTCCTTGAGGGTGCCAATATCAACAAATCTCTACTTGCACTTGGTAGTTGCATTAACGCTCTCTGTGATGCTCGAAAGAGGAACCACGTACCGTACCGGAATTCTAAGCTCACCCGTCTTTTGAAATTTTCCCTTGGTGGAAACTGCAAAACTGTCATGATTGTTTGTGTCAGTCCGTCAAGTGCTCATTTCGATGAAACGCAAAATACTCTGCGGTATGCAAACCGGGCAAAAAATATCCAGACGAAAGTTACAAGAAACGTCTATAATGTCAACAGACATGTTAAGGATTACCTTGTTAAGATTGATGAGCAGATGGCTCTTATAAATGAATTGAGAGCTCAGCAGAAGGACTACGAAGTGGTAGCATTTTCGAAGTACCAGAAGCAAAATGAGAAAAGAGAGGTCATTGCTAAGGAAGGTGTATCACGAATCCGGGCAGCATACGATAGCTCAGCTTCGGACCGACAAGAGAAGGCAAATAATATGAAGAAACTCCGGCAGATTGAACGAAGGATTGGGATCCTGTCGGCTTGGATTGCAGCATTTGATGGCGTTTGCGAGATGCGGGAATATGAAGAGATGCCATCCAGCCTTACTGCAATGAGAAAGACGGCCCAAGGAATCCTAGTAGAGCTGGAAAGCAGCAGACAACACTACCACCAAAGATTAGACAAGGGTAATTGGGAGCGGGCGATAGAGACAGCCCTTCAAAATGGTATCCGTCAACTATCTGATGTAGAAGGATCTTCTGACGGAAGTGACGTTGCCAATTTGACGAGAGAAGCCGAACTTTTGAAGATCAACGCCGAAAGAGAAGCCTTACTTGAAGTCCTAGAGCAAGAGAAAGGTGCCGATGTGGCAGTTATGCAAGCGCTGCTTTCGGCCCAAATCGACATCATTTCCTCGCTCAATGATATCCTCGCAATGAATGAACAAGATGCAATAGAGCATGCGAAAACAGTGCTAATGCGCCTCTTGCAAGCATGCACTGACTCTATCTCAGAAGTGGTAAAACCAGATGGATCAGCCAAGGTTGCCGATTCCTTCCCACCAAGCAAACGGGGTACGCCAAAGAAGAAGACGCACGTCAATATGCCAATTGGAGATCTTCCCCGAATACCTATGATGCCGGCCCTAGCTCCAAGTCCACCAGTCTACTCCTCACCAATGAAAGCTTCTCCAAAACGCCGAAAGCCAGCATTAGGAAAGAAGAGTGTTGCTTTCTCACCCAAGAAGCGTGCTACCTCCAAGCGGACTGTCAGATGGCGCGATGATGCGGAATCAGGGGCCTTAGCAGAATTCGAGAAGACACCTCAAAAGCCGTCTTCCAACCCAGAGGTATCATCTTCTGAGCCAAGCGTTGTTCTCCCTGAGCTTCCCTCATATCTTGCAGCGGATGTATCTAATGATTCTTTGGGATCGTCGCCAGTTCCTCAAGCTCCCATATCATCTCTCGAAATCAAGCCGAAGGCGAACAGATTTCAAGCCGGGTTCCTTTCAAAGAAGCATCTAGGATCACCTCCCCCACCAGTTGCATCACGCCTATCATCGTCTGATTCTGAGCAGTCACCCCTCCGAACAATCGATGCTGGAAAGGCTACGAACCGCACTTCATTTAATACAGTTGAAGCTGCACAGGAGGGAAGGAGCACGGGTGAGAGTTATGACAATTCCTCATCAGATAATGAAAACTCATGGACTGTCGACAAATCAGAGAGTGTCAAAATTGGCAAGCACTTAAGACGTTCCAGCTCGATTTCTAGAAACCATTCATTGCCCGAATCAACCTCACGTACTCAGCGACGCCGAAGCCCAACAGCCACATCAATGACCTGTTCGCCTCCAAATGAGAATCTTTTCACCGCTAGCCATGCTCGACGTATGATTAAAGGCGATAGGGAAACTGGCTTCCATACCAGTGTACTCAGTCCGCATACTGCCCCAATCACAAAACCTAATCGTCGCACCACAATCGGCGAGAGCAGGCAGGTCAGTGGCAGCATGGCAAGTGCTGCCGTCAGGCTTAATAGTTCTATTAATGTTCCGAAAGTCAGGGAAAGCGTCACTGGCGTTGTCGGCACCAAAAATGGCTGGAGATGAATCTGCCGGACATCATCACATTAGGTGAATCTGTATAAGTATCATTTGCGCGGCGTCATCCTCCGTCTGTTATTTTTCCGGTTAGAATGATAATGACTTCTTTTTCCCTTCTTTCTTCTTCTGGCCATAATATACCGAGATAGTGTGTTGGTGCAATGGTGTTGAGGCTTGAGCGAAGCGCATAAAGCTTATGAAGTGGCGTTTGGATGTCTTGTCAATTTTATACTCTTAAGATCATAGGGCGCATTGTATTAAATTGAGCGAATTATACCATACTACATGATCTATTAACTTAGTTTAACCTCACTGTTTGAATAATGAAGTGGCCAAGACAGAACTAGCCAGCTACGACCTATTCGCCAATTAACTTGACGACTATTACCTCTGGAATACACACAGATTTTGAATTATTAGATACAAGGAACATACCGTTTTCTTTTCAAATTTAATCTAAACTCATGACAAGATGCTCAGCCTCGTTCGGAGATAACAGAGGAGTTAACGCGTAATGTATTTCTGCCTCAGGCATAAACAAGGTTCTCGAGCTTTCCATCTAGGGACGTCATAACTAACTCCATTTTATTTGCCTTGCCATCTTCGAGAAATTATATAACTTCTCCATCATCATCGACGCCTCAACCGTCTTGAGATATAATTCACATTATTCATCTCAAAATGGCTTTTATACTACGCCGACCCTTTGCGGTGCCTTCGAGCATCGCAGCGATCTCGAAATCCGCCATTAAGACATCTACTCCCATCCGAGCTTTCCATTCCAGTAGACCTGCAAACAGTTTCTTTACTTCGAGAATGGCTACTCCGACGTCCACTCTTTCCAAAGCTCGAAATACTTTCAGACAGCAGGCCAGAACGTATATGCAGCAGCAAGTTGCTCCAGCGAACCGAGGCGAGCTTGTTCAGAAGCTGGTATTCGGAGGGGCAATGTTTGGAGCCACTTTGGTAGCTATAAATCTAGTTTTCAACAGAGAAACACGTGAAGATGGAGGGATGCCAGCATTTGAGCGGTCATATTTAAATGATACTTTCATGCATACCGGATTGGGTATTGGTATCATCGGTCTCTCTGCTAGAGCTATGTTCCAGAGCGGATTCGTATACCGATTGATGGCTACAAACCCATGGATTGTCGCGATCGGTGGACTAGGTCTCAGTATTGGCACTATGATGGGAACCAGAGCTACAAGCCCCGATAAGTGAGTATATCCTCTATCTGTTGATTCCAGGCGCAAAATACTAATGATATTATAGCTACATCCAGAAGTATGGTCTCTGGACCGCTTTCAACGTTACTCAGGCCGCATTTGTTGCTCCTCTTCTTTTCATGGCACCCCCTGCCATCATCGGTCGAGCCGGTCTTTACACTTTAGCTATGATGGGTTCTATCTCCTTCGTCGGCGCAACAGCTAAGCAAGAGAAATACATGTACCTTGGCGGACCTCTTCTTGCTGGTGTAGCTCTCGTTGCTGTTTCAGGCTTTGCTCCTCTCGTCCTTCCCGCGACCGCCACCCGAGCGCTTGCCTTCTCTGAAAACATCTGGCTATACGGAGGTCTAGCTGTGTTTGGTGGCTTCACTCTTTATGATGTTCAAAAGATCCTACACCATGCGAGATTAGCTGAGCGAGGCATCATTCGGAAAGATGCTGTCAATGAGAGTATTAGCCTGGAGCTCGACTTCCTCAACATCTTTATTCGGTTCGTACAGATTTTGATGATGCAGCAGAATCGGAGAAAATAGACGGCGCGCATACTGGAAATGAGGTGGGGGGACATGCCTACGGGCTGGATTTGTCATTATTTGGTGGTTTAGGAGTCAGGGACTCAGGTTGAAAAATTATAAAAGATGTGGTATTCTCTCCACTCTTTTTTGCTGTCTTCATAGCGGAGAAGACTTTTCCTTGTTTTATACTCTCTAAATATCCCATCACTCTGTATATGAATTGCCATAGTGCAGCTAAAAATTATATATAAATATGTCACGCATGATTACAGTAGTTTTTCATACCCCCTGAAACGTGAACTTAGCATTGGCCTCACTTCCTTAGTTTAAATTGATATACTTTATAAAAATTATTGTTGAGGTTGAGGTTGATATATGTTAACGTACCTCTATGCTTTTAGTTACAAGGCTAAAGGACTATTCTGTGATACTAATGTAGCAATCTTCTCTTGATGCCAAAATATTTGCTATTGGTACTCTTGTAAACCCCAGATGTGCTGTAGCGCTGTTATTTTAAAAATCTCTGTTATGTATGAGGACAGGGTTCTTTGATAACTAGAAGTGTGATGTATAAGCCTCGAACCTTGCATAAAATTTAATTAACCTGTAAAACGACAACTTAGTGAAGTCTCCTTGTAACTAAGAAATACTGCCAGTATTTAGGCTAGAAGTTATATGATATAAGACGGCGCTAATATTGACTAATTCAATTAAGAACAACCTCTCTCATTCAATTTAATAGATCATCAATGCATTTTTTCGTGCCTCTCCTTATATCACTTCTCTTCTATATAACACCTATTTCCTTCTTCTTCCCGTGAACTACTCCTATAATATTTACATCTTTATCAATATCAGTTAGCTATAAGCATATTATGCTTGAACAAGATATCCTAGAACATTCAGGAGAATAGGTTCGGTATCAGGAAAGCAATGGCATGAGATATTTATTCCAATGGCGGGAAGTTCCTTAGGAAATGGCTTGGACACTGATAGCCATTTGGATTATTCTCCGGCTGCAGGTACTTTTGATGGTAATCTTCAGCATCCCACCACTCTCCTGCTGGCAGAATCTGAGTCGCAATCTTTCCCTTCCACCATTTCTCATTTGCCTGCTTGGTAACTTCCTCTGCAATCTTCTTCTGCTCTTCGTCGTGATAGAAAATCCCTGACCGGTATTGAGTGCCGATATCAGGACCTTGTTGGTTCAAAGTTGTGGGATCGTGTATGCGGTACAGGAACTCAATTAGCTCTCTGTAGGTGATCCTTTGCGGATCGTAAAATACTTGAAGAGCTTCTGCGTCTGTTATTGAAAGACTAGATCAGTACACTGTATTTCTTTACAACACCGAGCCTTTGGAGAAGAGGAAGTATGGATACTCACGCCCAGTTGTACCCGTGCAGACGCTTCTGTAACTAGGGTTCTTTGTATCACCACCAATATACCCAACCCTTGCATCATAGAGTCCCTTTCCATCAAAGTGTTTCCGATATATATGTTCAACACCCCAGAAACATCCTGCTGCGACTGTAGCTTTGTGTGCACCTTCGGGAATAGTCGTTGCAGAAGCGCCTCCTGTACCAAGACCCAGTTGTGATGAGCTCGTAAAGAGGCGAGAAATCCGGGATATAAACGTGGGCATTGTGGTTGCCATTAGGAGGACGAGGAGGAAGGTTGAGAGGTTTTGGCGCGGGATCAATTGGCGCAGCTTGGTTTAGATATGAGGATGATGATGTTGAAGAGGTATATGACTGAGTGAGATCGAGCCGTGAGATTTGCTGTTGTTATCTTTGATAATGAATCGTCCAAGTGTTGTATGAGAATGGAGACAATATATGTTCCAGAAACTTTATGGGTTATCGCGCCCCCTCGCACGTCATCTATTCCTATGTGATTTGGAATTGGTGGGGTTCGTTCCTCGGCTCAGCCACCCACGTTGATTCCACATCAGGCGCAGGAACCTCATGGAGAAATTTATTTCTGCATTTGATAGTGAATTCCAAATACTTTAACGTTAAGGAAAAGATGGTTCTTTCTAACATTCGGTTCTAAGAGAATCTTCTCGCTGCAGCTATTGTCAAGTTACCGTACAGTACGTCCTCTAACTTGATTACATAGACCCTTGCCTGTACCTGAATGGACAATACGGTATTTGTATTTCTTCCCATTAACTCATAAGCCATTGACTCCCCTGTTTCCCTTGTTTTTCGCAGCTAGGGCACACATCTATTGGCAAAGAGAAGATATCAACGGGTCAGTAAGCAGTTAAGAGATGACATACGTGGAATAAAAGCGGGAATAAAGACCAAGTAATATCATCAGATGTTCTAGCTCTATCGTCTGCCTTATTGCATCGAGTTCCTATGATGGATTTCGCAGTGAGAGGTACACTGATAAGGGAACAATCTAGGCTTATTAATCGCATGGCAACTAACTTACCGTAGAAATCTAGCTACCTTTGTTAGAAAGATACGGCTTAGATGTACTGTACGGCACATAGTGTAATACTATTTAGTGATAAGATGGTTCAAATATTTATAAGTTATATTTCAAGCCCATCCTTCCAATATGTATGCTGCAACCTTCATTACTGTTGCATGGGCAGACCCTCACTCACAGCATCTATGGCTGCAGTTCTTCCACACTTTTAACATCTGACAATGCAACTACCGTAGTTGTGGCCATTTAGCCTTTCATGTACGGACATACCTCCACTGCATATTACTGAATGCATAATCTGATTTGTGTTCAAATTTCTCAAAAACAATAACTTACATAAGCCAGGGACTGAAGCCGACAGGCTCATCGAGCGGAAGGCCGATAAAGATACGGAAGCTACAGCACAGGAGAGTGCAGTACTTCCGTACCGTATGAGTGCCTTCCAGGTCCAGGTAGACAAACAACGGAGGATGACAACCGTCATTTAATCGGGACAAAGGGTCGCACATGTCACATCGGCCGTCGCCAATTCTGGGCTGGGGGGGCAGACTGTGTCTGGAGATTATGCGGATGCGGCAATTCACTGCTTGTGTTCACTGCCGCTCATTGGACCTGCTAATTAGCCTAGATTCCGGCCTTCGATCACCAGCTGCAGGGGCCCAGCCGAGTTAGTTTTAGGTGTGCGGGCGTGTGTGATAGCATTCCGATTAGTGCAGCAAAGAAGCCTGGCTTTGTCTCTTTTTTCTCTGTCAGCCAATTTGACCTTGGCGCTGCTTTCAGTATCGAGTTGAAGGAACAACCATTCAATGATTAATAGTAGCAAGATATGGTAATTCAAACCCTTCTTTGCGCCATTGATAATGAGCATTACTATTGAAGCCTCTTGCGAAACCAATCCGAACAACTGGAACCGGATTCCGTTTCAGCGGTAGTCCTACCAACTGGACGCTTTCGCACACACCCTGTAGTTGCTATACGAAGTAAGTTCAGTTGATCGCGAGCACTACGAACCGCCTAAAGTCCCCCTGGTACGTACACCCCATAAGGCTCGCGCTCAGCACGCTCGAATAGCCAGAGACGGCTCAATTGACCCCTCGAGAATGGCTGCGCTCTCCAGGTCATGTGCAGCCCTCATGCACTCATCAGCCATAATTGATGAAATAGATTGCCTCGAGATATATTGCCCTTCCCCTCGCAGCACAGGTTGAAGGCAGGTTGGCTAGTCTGGTCCAATGAGCTGAGGATACGAACCATGCGCTGTGGATGAGGCCGTCCACGCCCTCGTTTGTTTTGGAGTAGCTGCCCGAGAATCCGGGGATGGCGACTCGGGTGGCCTTTTCAGGCTTAACGTCGATGGGTCTCCGCATCTGGAGCAGCCCCCTTGCTCGTGAATCTCACCAATCCATCGCCGCGCCCAGTCCGCAGGGGCGTGCCTCCAAATGGATTCAACATGCTACACAACTTTCGAAGATGCTCTAAACCCTCAATACATAAAAATGGGTCGCCATGCTCAGTCCCCACCGGGCTTTCCTCGCTCTGGCTCCCTCAACGATTTAGACCTGGCTTCGAGCCAACCCTCTCCGCGCAATAGCAATTCGGAGCAAGAAAAGGACTGTTGGACGGGACCAAACAAGATGTCGGTCAACTTCCTGTACGAAGATCGCTATGAAGACCTGATTCATGAGATCCCCGAGGGGGATGAGATGGTAAAGAAATTCGTCCTTTACGCTATGTAGAAGGATTGCGCTGACTCCGGGACTTGTAGAAATATGATCAGGTCGAGATCAAGGTTATCGATGGCAACGCCGCCTTCACAGAGGCAATGATCAAGGAACCTCCCAGACCTCTGAGTCCGATATCGTTCGTGTTATACATGGCCTGCATTCTGGGATTCCTGTGCTCGACGATGAATGGCTTCGATGGGTCGCTCTACAACAATCTCCAGCAAAATACAGCCTTTCGCGATTTCTTTCATGTGCGAAATTCGGGTTTGTCCGATGGCATTGTCTCAGCAATGTACCAGATTGGTGGGGTGGTGGCACTTCCTTTCGTTGGCCCGGCCATCGACACCTGGGGACGCAAAATGGGAATCTTCATTGGCGCTATAATCGTCATTGTCGGCACTGTCATCCAAGGAACTGGACACAATCTTCACTCATTCATGGGCGGCCGCTTTATTCTGGGATTCGGCGTCTCGATTGCGTCGGCTGCTGGGCCCATGTATGTAGTCGAAGTGTCGCATCCGGCATATCGTGGTATTGTTACTGCCTTCTACAACACTTTCTGGTGAGTTTTGATGGTTATGATATTCACTGGAGAGCATGCTGACAATGTGTCGATAGGTTCACTGGATCTATCCTTGCTTCTGGAGCAGCACGAGGAGCAGATAATTTGGAGGGGAATATCACATGGAGAATCCCCGTCTGGCTCCAACTTGCCTTTGCTTCTGTCATGGTTCTCTTTGTTTTCTTCCTGCCGGAATCCCCTAGATGGTTGTATGTCAACAACAGGTACGAGGACGCTAGAGATATGCTCACAAAGTACCATGGAGAAGGAAATCCAGATAGCGAATGGGTCAAGTTACAGATGCGCGAGTACGACGAACTCTTGGAGATGGATGGAGCAGATAAACGCTGGTGGGACTACAAAGCTCTGTTTGCTGATAAGTCGTCCTGGTATCGACTCTATAGTAACTGCTGTGTTGCCATCTTTGGCCAATGGGCGGGAAATGCTGTCTTGTCTTACTTCCTTGGATCAGTCCTCGATGTCGCTGGCTACAGTGGCCAGATTGCTCAGGCGAATATCACCTTGATTAACAACTGTCAACAATTCTTGTTCGCTATGCTTGGGGCTACTGTAGTTGACCGGGTTGGACGACGCCCTCTTCTCCTTTTTTCTAATTTTGGCTGTTGTCTGATCTGGCTGGCCATGACAATCGCCAGTGCTGAGTTCGCAGGGCATGGTGGATCAAAGACAAACCCGGGAACCAGTCCTGCGTCTGGAAAGGCATGCCTCGCGTTCATTTTCATCTTCGGCTCTGTGTACTCCATTGGCTACACCCCATTACAAGCTCTCTACCCAGTTGAGGTGCTTTCTTTTGAGATGCGAGCCAAGGGTATGGCGTTTTCTTCCTTTGCTGTCAACGTAGCTGGTCTCCTTAATCAGTTCGCCTGGCCTGTCTCTATGGAAAAGCTCGCATGGAAAACATACATCATCTTCACTATTTGGTGCTTCATTCAAGGCGTGGTAATCTATTTCACCCTCCCAGAGACCAAGAACAGAACTGTAAGTCCAGTCTATGCTTAAAATTCACGTACTATGATGTCTGATATACTGATATTTTGTCTGTAGCTTGAGGAACTCGACGAAATCTTCAAATCCGACTCACCAGTGAAGACCTCCTTACAAAGAAAGAGACTCGGACTCGATGCCTACGGTGATGTTGTCAATATCGAAAACATCTAAATAATCTACTTATACAGTAATTTACACTACCACTCGCTGCATTTTCCCATTATCTAGTTACATTAGGTCGCTGGCGACAACGGGGAGTTGAATACATGTTCTACTGGAGCGAGCATACCCTCACTGTTTAGGTGTTCGACAACACCGTAACACGCAACGCAAGACTTGTTCATATATACGATTTCTTATCGCATCCCTCGATATTGCGTTTTTCTTCTGTCTTATAATAGTCAACACATATGGCCTGCAAAACTAAGGAGAGATGGTGCACTTATTAATGCCCTCTTGACTCGTTCAGGCCGGATCCCGGGAAATTGGGGTGGAATTGGGGGGAAGGTTTTGGCGTCATGGAATTGAATCTGATAGGACCTGGGCGGAACTTTCAGAAGAGGATAAGAAGGGAAGAGGACAGGGAGGCAAAAAGTTACAAGTAGGCGAGGGGAAAGGCGGAAGGGAACGCATATCGAATTCATGGATGAGCACGGATTATTGGGCTGACGGGCGTTCTTTGCGTGGCATGGTTTGGTCTCCCCCTTTTTTGGGTGGATTTGAGCTTAAGATACCTAATCTTTTTGGAAGTGATTAATTTTAACCAAAAATTAAGAAAAGTTTCAACTAAAATATGTGCTAATGTATGAGTTTGAATGGTGATTGAGCCTTTTTGCGAGCGAGCGAACCTTAATAGGTTGCTTTTAACATGCCACACTTGCCTTTAGGTTCTGAAAGAACAATCTAAAAACAGCAAGCGCTAGGAATCAAGCCTTCATTATCTAATAAATTTCGAAAGCTTAGATCTTCATCTGCAAAGAGTGTAAGTGCATGGATCTAAGCAACAACTTTCTGTGGGTGGTGGTAACATTTCGAGACCCAATTTTAGCGCCTCAGGTCCTCTTTCGGACCGTTCCTAACCCTAGACAAGGCTCCGGAGGGCACAGACACAAAACACAGACAGGCAACTGCATGAGCATTCGGCCAATACAGCAAATGGAAAGGCAGCATCCTGTCCTGTACCTTACCTTAATGCTTGTGGGTTTTCGGTGGCTGAGCTCAGCATGTGTATTTATTTTCTGCACCTAGATGATTCGATTCCTGTCTAAAGAGTGATGGAATTCATAAAATCTGTAAGCTTCTCGCATGCGTTTTTTTTTATTAGTCTTTTCTTAATTATGTGGCCGAATTTACTAGGAGTGAACAGAGCCTAGGCTGCGGTGCTTACTTATCGTGGTTAAACTGAGTCGATACTCCTGATAACACGTGTAGCAGCTGCGACATGATGAAAAAAAGTTCAGGCATCTTGGCGTGCAATGCCGTCATTCAGGAGCTCGGACCCAACTCGGCGCCTTGCTGGAAACGGATTGGGGCATTGCTCTGCTCACCCCCTTCTTATTTGGTCCAACCTCTCTCTCTCACGCCTTCTTAAAAAGGCAGTCAAAGGAGTCGGAGATTAGATGAGAAACACAGTAAGACGATACAGTACTTGGACTAGTACCACGAGTACCGGTACCTCATTACGGCAACAGGGTGTGAAAGCTGGCAGCGAAGCGTTGCAAACGGCAATGTAACCTTTGGGCGGCAGCACACCCTGGCAACGTGGGAGTTGACGAACACACAGGCTTCCAGAAGCCCCGTGGAAGCCCTGTAGAAGAAGGCTAAATGCACGCTCTCAGTGAAGCGCTCCAGCCCTGTCTCCCCCCCATTNNTCCCCCCTCCCCAACCACAAGCAGCGCGCGGCAAATTGCTGTAACCCCAGTTGCCCCCTACCCTAAAGCAAAAAAGGCGACCCCGATGGTGCTGATAGGAACACGCACCTCAAAATAGGATCCAGGATGCCATTGATGCTTGGCATGAAACAAGTGATTGTCGCGGGAAAGGCTTGTTTCATCGTCGTAACGCCCTGATCACTCTGCTGTCGGATCGGGAGATTTTCTCTTTCATCCATCTTTGCAAACCATAAGACCTTCCTGCTATTATCCATCCCCAAAGGAAGAAAGGGGAGAAAAAAAAAANGAAGCGCCTTCAGCACAACTTCACTGCCGCGTATCTGCTGGATTTGGATTGCTTTTGGCTCGCGGTTACAGCCGATCGTCATCGCGCATCCCGTCAATCATTTTCTATAGTGGGATCGGCAGCGAAGAAAGGCACCCCCAAAATCCACACAACCCACAACCCACATTGCCCTCTCGTCTCGCCAAACGAGCTCTAGAAAGGCGCCCGCCATCCCGAGAGCTAATTGAGTGCTGATCCCGAATCTTTCATCTAACGGACGGCCGCCTCGTGCAACATCTCTGCTTTTGCTCAGAATTGATTTCCACGCTTCTGGTGATAATACACCCTTGCCGCACTGCGCTCCGTGCTCTGGATTTCCTATTATCGGCTGCGGCTCTCTCGTTCTACCCGTCTCGCTCCCTAGTATTTCACGACCCCGTTGTGTGCACCTGGACTGCATGTTGCCCCGCAGGTTAGTTTATATCGACGGGACGACGAAAACAAACGGTGAAGTGAGCTCTGACGCAGGCGCCTGGATTGGGTACATTGCTCTTCCCCGGCCTCTGAGCTGCTTTGTTCGGCTGTCTGCGCCTTCCTTTGTGTGCTGCTCTGCTGGAGATGACGATGAACTGACAAATGCACCAGACACGTCGCGGTTGGACCCCCCCTGAATATTGTTAGTTGTTCCTTCCGTTTCTGGATCGGAACTTTTCATGAGCTCGAAATAGTTGCCTTTTGGCTATCCATAACACCCTATCTGCAACGAGGAACGGTTATCAGTGGTTGCTTGGTTGTTGGCTTCTGACATTACTGGGCGAGCAGGAAAAACCCCCAACAATTTTTTTTTCCAGTCAGAAGTTGTCACCGACCTTCTAGAGCTGGCCGCTTCCTCGGCAGGCCGAACGGCACCACGGCCGTTGGCCGTGTATTTGGATATATGAGCATTGGTGGGGTTTTGGGAGTTTGGTATCAGAGAGCAGCAACCTCTCAAGATGAGGCGGAATAGTTTGAGAGGAGGCTCTCCGTTCAGGAGCAGCAATGGAGCCCCAATCCCGGACGCATTGTCTCTCATCAGGTCATTCAATATGGAGACCAATCCCGCTCGACCTGTGCGGCCTTCCCCGTTGACGGCTTCCACCATTCCAGATATGCCGCTTGATCTCCTGGACCGCATCCGTTCCTTCCCACTGTTTGTGTCTGCTCCTGACTCATTTCTGGCTGCGATTGGCAAGCATCTGCGACCACAGGTCCATTCTCCACACGATGTCATCCTGACGGAAGGAGACGAAGCAAAGGCCATGTACTGGCTAGTACGTGGTGCTGTAGCCGTCACGTCTCGCGATGGGGAAGCAACATACGCAGAACTAAAGCCCGGTGCCTTCTTTGGTGAAATTGGCATCCTCATGGACGTGCCCCGAACCGCAACTATCATTGCGAAAACAAAGTGCTTGCTGGTTGTGCTGAAGAAGGAAGATCTGAAGCAGGAATTACCAAAGTTTCCGGCCATGGAACAGGCTATCCTGGAAGAGGCGCAGGAGCGACTTACAATCTTGAACAAGAAGAGGAAAGAGAGTGGTTATGGCCCCAAAGTTGTCTCAGCAAGCTTGCCTTCTAGAGGAGGTAAGTTTGCAAGAGGGCCGATGCCTGGAGAGGTGACTAGGGGAGATGCTGGTGTGATTGAGAAGGGGACGGTCATCAACACCAGAAAACGGAAGTCGCCCAGCCCGGGGGTGATTGAAGATCCTGCTGCAGGTAGTGCTCTTGGTAGTGGCTTTGTGAACGTGAGGCAGACTCTTAAGGAGTTGCCATTGTTTTCGAACCTACCGCCAGAGATACTGCACTTTCTTGGGTTAAGTGCCACACCTAAGACATATCCACCTTTCACCGATATCATCACCCAAGGGTCCCCCGGAAACGAGATCTACTTTATTGTTAGAGGCGAAGCGGAGGTTATTCGTGAATCTTCAAACGAGATAAAGGAGAACCATTCAAATCGAGCGTCGTATGTGCGACCCAGACTAAAACAGGGGCAGTACTTTGGAGAAGTCGCAAGTCTTGCTTTGGCACCAAGGAGAACCGCTACAGTACGCTCGATCACAACAGTGGAATGTCTCATGATCAGCGGCGAGGTGTTAGAAGAGCTATGGCGGAGATGTCCACCAGGTATCAAACAAGAAGTAGAGGAGACCGCCAAAACTCGCATTGGAAAACCTGCGGATGTTGATGTGGTTATGGTCGAGGGATCAGCACCAGCCATTAAAAACCTGGAGATCAATGACCCGGGATTGAGAAAACAGCTTCCACAAGTCACATTCACTCCGTCGAAGCCTGCCAGTCCTCACAAGCCTCATCGCGCTGAGGATAAGGAAGTGTTAGAACCGCTAGATCCAGATCCATTCTTGAGTGTCGATATGGATAACATGAGAGCAAGATCTCGCAGAGGTTCGTATGCACCTCCTATCCCTGATGCATCTTCAGAAGATAGGCAGTCGTCTTCTTCCGAATCTGGACTAGAAACAGGCAATTCCGAAGCTCAGACACCTCCTCCATATAAAAGCGCCCACGCAATCACACCTCCTGATTCCGACTTTCGTCCCAAGAGACCCAAAATTATTCAACGGCAACATAGCCAATATAATAAAGGACCACTTCCCGATAACATATTAATCAACATCTTCTCCTATTTAGATATATACCATTTAATGCGTCTTCGAGCTGTTTCCCTCCATTGGTCGAAACTCCTCACCACTTCTCCTAAACTCTGTCACTATCTCGACCTATCTATCTATAATCGAAAAGTCACAAATAAGGCCCTCATAGAATCGATATGTCCGTTTGTGGGAAGACGGGCTCGAACTGTTGATATCAGTAATTGTTTCCATATTACCGACGAAGGATTTGCCGCGCTATCACTTCAAGCTGGGCAGAATGTTCACTCTTGGAAGATGAAGAGTGTATGGGATATCACCGCGAACGCCGTTCTGGAAATGGCGAATAACTCCAAGGAGCTGGAAGAGATAGACCTCAGCAATTGTCGCAAAGTTAGTGATAACCTCCTGGCGCGGATCGTGGGATGGGTGGTTCCAGAAACAACACAGCAGAATGCGGCTCGAGCGTTGAAAAATGGAGTACAAGTGATCCAAGTCCAACCTCACAATGGTCCACCAGCAGGCACAGTCATCGGATGTCCCAGTCTCAGACGTCTTACGCTGTCCTACTGTAAACATGTTACAGACCGCTCCATGGCTCATCTAGCGGTGCATGCACATACTCGTCTGCAATCTATCGACCTCACACGATGCACTACAATCACGGATGGAGGATTCCAGCATTGGAGTCTATACAAGTTTACCAAGCTTGAGAAACTAGTGTTAGCCGATTGTACGTATTTGACCGATAATGCAATCGTCTATCTTACGAACGCGGCAAAGGGACTGAGGGAATTGGATTTGGTAAGTCAATTCATATATTCCTCCTTCAAGTTTGTCTTAGAGAATAGTTTGGCTGATGGATGTGTGTTTCAAGTCCTTTTGTTGCGCACTCTCCGACACCGCAACCGAAGTATTATCCCTCGGCTGTCCCCATCTTCGCTCCTTGAAGCTGTCCTTTTGCGGCTCCGCTGTCTCTGATTCCTCTTTACGCGGTATCGGTCTGCATTTGCTGGATCTCAGAGAATTATCCGTCCGTGGATGTGTTCGTGTCACTGGAGTAGGCGTTGAGGCTGTTGTCGAAGGCTGTACAGTTCTTGAGACCTTCGATGTGAGCCAATGTAAAAATCTGAGCTCATGGCTGCGAGCAGGTGGGATAGAGAAGTGTAGGCAGGTTTATGGCCGAGACGTGAAGTTTGAGACATTGAAAACCGATAGCAAATTAAGTTTGAGGTGAAACCAGAAGGTTTCTTCCAACCTCGTAACTTGGATATTTATGTTCACCACCACCACTACATTCTCTGGCATTTCCTTATTCTCCATCTCACCACCTTTTTATTTCTTTCCCTGAATGTTTTACAAAGGGAGTTGGCTTTTTACATTCTCCTTTATGACATATGACTGTACGAAATGATTTGGCAGGCTTCAATTTTTTTTTTGNTTTTTGTTTTATCTATCTCTGATCATGTTTATGCCGGTCTGGGACTGGGACTAGGATACAAGCAACGTTAGGCATCTTTGGCTAAAGGCGATACCTGGAATTTGGGCAAGACTTGGTTTGGACACCCAACTGTTTTAGGAATGGTTCCAATGGAAAATTTTATGATTGAGAGGATGAAATCAATTTTAGACATGTTAATAAGTAAATATGCGTGTATTTCATGAAATACCGGAAATTTAGATGACTAGATTTTGAACTGGACTTGTATTTTTGAAATTTTGGGTTGGCTTGGATACTGCTCTTTTTTGCTTTAGAGTTGTACCATGTGAAATTAAGAAGTGTCCCAAGATAATTATTCCAGACGCGCACTCATTCCATTTCTCATTCCTTCGATAGGATAACGGCAAAATGAAAAANGTAATGTCTCAGCCTTGCCAGCCTTGCCGAGAGCTCGGCCGGACTAAAATTAGGCTGATGGACGTTTAGCGCAGCCGCCACTGAAAAGGTCCCGAACCTTGTTTTAAGCTTTCTTCAACCTTGGGCTACAACAAAAATATCCGAACCCTCTAAGTCGGGATATTCTTGCTGGTATTTACAAATCAAATAATTATTCTCAGCAAGACTATGGATCCCGCACGGAGGGCTATGATAGAAGGGCGGCCATCAACGGGGAGAGATATCACGGCGCCGCGTCGAGATCAAAGCAACCGCATCTCGAAACCCGCTCCAAATTTCAGACCCGGATCTGGCGCCTCCACGCCTCGAAATAACTCGTCGTCGATCGAGGATGAACTCACGCGAAAATGGGTCGCGGAAGAAGATACATTCGTGTTGAAGCAGGCGAAGAAGAAGGCCGTGATTCGGGTCCGCGAAGGACGTGCTAAGCCGATTGACTGGCTGGCCGTCATCCTGCGCGCAATCGACCCGGACCGAGATCTGCTCGATCTACTAGACGACGACGATGACGACGAGGTGCAGCTCGATGTTGTGGATCCGGAAGGCGTGTTTGAGGGTTTGGAGGAGAAGCAGTTGGCGGAACTGGACGTGGATATCGCGTCCTACATTGCGTTGGAGAAAAATGGCCGGAATCAGGATTACTGGAAGACGATGCAGATTATCTGCAATGATCGACGGCAGAAGTTGAAGCCGCAGGGCCCGGATGGGAGGGCTGTTAGTTCGGTGGCGGCGGATGTGGATAAGTTATTGGGACCGAAGTCGTATGAGCAATTGGAGGCGCTGGAGAAGCAGATTCGGGCTAAGCTGAAGTCGAATGAGCCTATTGATGAGGATTACTGGCAGCAGTTGTTACGGAGTTTACTTGTTTGGAAGGCAAAGGCTAGGTTAAAGAAGGTGTATCAGTCGCTGATTGAGAGTCGATTGGCAAATCTGAGGAAAGAACAGGTAGAGGATGCGCAGGGAGTGCAGGAGAGATTGCAGCTGGTGATGATGGGACCTACGCCGGTTTTTGAAGAAGGATCTGATATTCCGATGTCTAAGCTTGTTCCGAAACAGCCACCGTTCCCATACTCTGAAAAATATGACCCCGAGCCACTCCTCAAGCTTCGGACTGAGGATAAATCGAGCGAGGTGGTCGATGAATCTGTTTTCCTTCAGAATGTAGTTGGGGAGAGACGGAAGATTCTGAAGCTAGGTTTCGTACCATTGCGGTCAGGAGCATCAGAGAAAGCTGCTTCTAGCTCGGTCAGCAAACCATTAAGTATTGCTGCAGCCAGCAACGCACCTCCAGGTACACAACGCTTCTCATCAATCCTCAATGAAGACTTCTCTCAGGCCACGAAAGCACTGTATGAGAGGGAAGTGGCTCGAGGAGTCAATGAAGACGAAGAA
The DNA here is from genome assembly GCA_002812745.2 of Scytalidium lignicola. Taxonomy (NCBI): domain Eukaryota; kingdom Fungi; phylum Ascomycota; class Leotiomycetes; genus Scytalidium; species Scytalidium lignicola. The sequence continues at coordinate 74,096 of NCSJ02000049.1, read as the reverse complement.
ATATTCACCGGGGAGGAAGCAGTCACAACAGGTAGCAAGCCACTGTGGGCGGACAAGTACCGACCTCGCAAACCCCGCTACTTCAACCGTGTGCAGATGGGCTATGAATGGAACAAATACAATCAAACACATTACGATCATGATAATCCTCCGCCAAAGGTGGTCCAAGGTTACAAGTTCAACATCTTTTATCCTGATCTTATTGATAAGAGCAAGGCGCCAACGTTTAAAATTATAAGAGAGCACGGAAGGAAGCGAGGGGAGTCTTTTGCTGCTGCTGGCGAGGAAGATACATGCCTCATTCGATTCATTGCTGGACCGCCATACGAAGATATTGCGTTTCGGATCGTCGACAAGGAGTGGGATTATAGTGCAAAGAGGGACCGAGGGTTTAGAAGCAGCTTTGACAAGGGAATCCTGCAGCTGCACTTCCAATACAAGAAGGTAAGCGATAGAATCATTCTAGAAGTACTCACATATGCTGATGCAGTGTTAGATATATTATCGAAAGTGATCAGCCAGGAGACAGTTTGCACGGGCTTTTGCTTTTCCTAATGATGTAGCCGTCTTCTTCGGTGATTCCATGCATTTGCCGACACTGGTATTTGGATCCCCTTTTTGCATGCAGGTGGAGCACTCAGAACATCTCCTTTTAGAAGTAAGATATCCTTAGATTTATGATGAATATATTCACTCACCGATGCATTGGTCCAGTCTCTCGCACGTGTTCCTAGTCGTACCAAAAGTGCCTATTAGATGTCGTGATTCATCAAATGGTGTTAAAATGTTATGGACTGATGCACAGCAGGAGAAAGCGATGCCGGCTTCCACTGCCAGTGTGTCAGGCAAAGGGTCATAACAACTTAATGACGAGCGCTGGACTCTAATGCAGCCCACGAGTAAGGCTCGTTTTGGACCTATTAGTCTAAATGTTGTACTACCGACTATCTTATCCATCTTTCTTCTACTCACCTGCCTCTTCTGCGGTTCCAAAATGGAAAATGGATGAGTACATCATCAGATATTGGTTTGCAGTGTCATATCCTACATGTCAAATTCAGGGTACATAGCTATCGTATACTGACAAAGCATGCAATTTTCTCCATATTACTCCTTACACTCTTCTAGCGGTATTCTAGAATCACGGCTTCTCTAGCTGATGACCGGCCCATTCGAGATCTACGCTTGGAGTGCCTACCGTAGTCATGCCGTTGACCATGGGCCGTTAGCCCGCGGTCCTACGTGTGAGTGACAGGATACAAAATGACTGGACGATTTAGCTAGGCTCCGCTGTCACACGGTGGGAGGGAACAATTGCTATGGGCGTTCTGGTCAATTCTGGTAAGGTCGCTTTACAGCCTTTCTTTATGCAATAGCCCGGTTCATGCTTGTTTGTACTTCCCGGTGGGTGAATTGTGCATGTGTGTCGCCAACACAAAGATTGCAAGGCCAACGGTTGAAGCCTTGCTTGCCGCATGCGACAGGGCGACAGGGCTTAGAATACCATTCTCTCTCCACTTACGGTTTTATATCTATATCTGGGTTCCAAACGCTCTTGCTGTCTCTTCTTTGAAAGAACCGAATTATCGTTACTTATTTAGAGTACGGCAAACTTTCAAACGCAAGAAAGTACTTTGGCTTGAAGCAAGCTAAAAGTGCATCTCTTTTTTGTCCGTACTTTGTACAAACAGGCGTTCAATATGACGATCAACCCTGATGATCACAGATATTCTCAATCGCAAGGACCCTTTGATGGCCTTGATAGACAGTTTCAAAGCGGAGCACATTTTCCAGAATCCCATCACGAACGCTATATAACGTCTAATTTTATTTATCCATCATCGACTGGGTGTGATCAACAGTATTATCAAGCTACAGTTCAGAATGCCTCGAACTGCCATCAACTACCGCCTACTTCTCATCCTCGCGGCTCATGGGTGGCATCTGTTGGTGACAACTACCCTCATTCTGCCACCTTCTACCAACAGTCGTTATCTGCAATCAATGATGTTCCAGAGAACAATTTATATCCACAGTACCTAAGGCCTGAAGGCGCCTATGACAATCTGTCTGCCTCTCCAGATGACCTAGTCAATGTTGAACCATCAGCCGAAGCAGTAGCTTCACATCAGGTCGACGTCCAGATTTGTCATGATGATCACTCCGGGGTACCGTTTAGTCCTCAATCCACATTTCCAGACTTCTTTGAGTTTGGTTTCAATCAGAATTCAACCTCACATGACAATGGAATTGAAAGTGGCTTGTTCTTACCCGAGACATCGTCCAATCCTCGAACATTGCCAACAGATGATCCGGGCCCTCCCCGCCATGGCACGCCCAAAACAGTTCTTTCACACACGGATGAACAGACTGAGGAGCCGTACGCAAAATTGATCTATCGAGCTCTGATGAGCACACCTAATCATTCCATGGCGCTGCAGGATATCTATAGATGGGTGCAAGCGAACACCAGCAAAGGCAGCACTGATTCTAAAGGATGGATGAATAGCATACGGCACAATCTGTCAATGAATGCGGTGAGTTCCAAAAAAAAATATTATTACAACTAAAGTCTTGTGCTCATATTTTTGTCAGGCTTTCCAAAAGTCAGAATGCAAGATAGTCAGTGGTAGCGAGACCAAGAAATCTACTGAATGGATGTTGGCGGACTTCGCCATAAGAGATGGTGTGCAGTCGACCACCAGATATCGTAAAGGTGCGACCAGCAAGCACTCAACAAAATCTAACCATCCTATTCCTGCCAGACAGATCTCCGGTCGCAAAGGTGGACTGTGTGCGGGTAAATCAAAGTCACAAAAGCGGAGGGCGACTACTCCGGAAGTCTCCCCCCGCAAGCGGATACGATCATCACAAGTCGAGCAGGATGAGAATTACCAGTACAGTTCGCCGTACGATACGGCGTCGCAGAGCTTCCAGAGCCATAGAGAGGTGTCACCGCCATCACCGTGCAACGAGAGCCTGGACTCCACCTCCGCCGCTGCGATGACCATGGCATATCAAATTCCGTTCTACTACATGGGCAAGCACGAGAGTTTCAACGATGTCCAGGCCGTCGACCCCTACAGCCCGGTCTTCTATGAACCCGCCGGAGGTCGGTTCAGCAATCCTCATCCCATCTGGGGGTGAGAACCGATCAGTGTAGGACAATCTCGGCATGCTAGTTCCCGTCCGTTTCGATGAACATTACATATTTTTTCCCATCCTTCTTTTCTTTTCTCCCTCGGTCCAATTACTGTAGACCATTCGGCGGCCTCTTTTCCTGGCGAGGGCGGCAGTGCGGCAAGGTTGTGTTTCTGGCAGTTACTACAGTTACTCAAGATGTTCTTGACAATTACTGCATATCATACTATTATGTTCAGTGAACTTGGATAATCCCTCTTCTTTTCTCTTCTTACTATTCTACATTGGGGTTTTTTCCGAATAAGGGGGCTTTTTTTGTCTCTCCAAGGAAATAAGTATCTGGCGTCTGGTGGCGGTGGGCTGCAAATCAAATTACACATTCTGTTCCCCCTCATGTATCAGTAGCTGTTGATGATAAAGTGTGTACTGTACGTGGATCCAATTGAGACGATTATATTTTTTNCTGGGTAGAAAAATGCAGGGTATTTTTCTTTCCATTGTTTTCCTTTTTGGATGGAAAGTTACTCGAGCGTCGGCACTCTGGGTTGTTCGCAATAATAACGTTGAACCCTTTTGTTTTTCTGCATGCTCAAGGGGGGTTCGGTCCATGGCAATGCGCTCTAACGGTTAGAGGTTGATCTTAAGGTGCGCTATCGACGGATGGACACATGTGGAGCGATCGGCAGGGCCTCACCTTGTCCTCAATGTGGTTGTTTCTCTATTCAGAGCCATATGCATAGCATTTGATATGATGAAAGCCTCTATACAAGCCACCTGATTGAAAAGAGTTCTATACAGGCTGGTTCGGCATTCAGACGCCTGAAGATCATGATATGACGGAACAAACCCCCTTTCTTTACTTGCACTGAGAAGCACGACCATACAACCCACACAACCCCGCGATGCCAAAATTCGAGGTGATATGCACAGTTACAGTTACAGTGACAAGTGAGGTGACTTCCAATTCCGTGACTGATGGCGTAATGATCTCCATCAAAAGTACATGCATGAACGGGATCTCCTATTAGCTCTTTGCCTCAACACGCAGGGTTGCTGTGCCGTACAGGGTCAAGAGGGTTTTTCTGTCATTTCAAGCCGTGACAAGGAAGTACGGAGACACCGCCGTCAACTGATATGCCATGTGATAAAGTCCATTTCAGGCAAATCCTAAGTGATGGAGGTCTGGCCCTTGACGCATGGGTTACCCTTTAGAGCACACCATTTCGCATGTGGAACGCTGAATTAAGTCACGTCAAGTCACCTGGATCTCATTTATGATCATAGACAAGGAAGAGAAGTGTGGTACCTCCACCTCGGGGATCTTTTCCGTGGCCTACTAGTGCTACTTTCGGCATGAAGAGATCGCGAGCCCTTGTCCACGACGATTTCCAAGATGCTACGACGTTGTAGCTTAATACAATGGTGCATTATTAGCGACACTTAAAGATAGAAGAATGGTTTCAACACTACTGTAGGCCTTCAGAGGAGCCGCATTACAAAAGGTACAACGTCCTTTACACCAAGGCTGGTTCTGTAGGCTGTCTTTCCGAAGGCTTTGTGACTCGAACTAAGCGGTCAAATTTCGGTCTATGGGAGGGAGTCTGGAAGGCCAGGTGTGTCTGGTTCATCCCGCGCAAAGTTCAAAGTTGGTGTGCCCAACCAAGCCACCACATTCATTCTCATTTGCTCATGAATATCACAATTGACTTATCCGTTCTGTCATATTGTGCACACTGCAAGTCAATCCAAATCGAATCGACTCGACCACCAGCAGCCCAAAAAGTCAATAAGCACGGTATCCAACCCAGGCAGGGGGCGAGAGAGACTGCCGTCCATCTCGTCCACCTCCAGCCTTGTCACTTTGCAGTTGAGCTGGAAAAAATGGAAAAAAATCGACAGCTCAGTTGAGGAGGATGAAATAGCTGCAATATCTAGCCCATTCGGAAGTGCTCCACTAACTACCGGGCACCACTGCAGGGTTCGGCCCCTCGCTGGACTGCCGGCAGAGGCTTGCTTTAGGGGGGAGTTCGCGCGCAGCTGGCGGCCGCAAGCAATTTTTGTCTTCTCTTTTCTTCTTCTTGCGACTCGGCCTCGGCCCTTTTGATTTTCATGCAGGTAATAGTGATGAGATGAAGGCTGCAGCTGTTCGCAGCTATTCGTCGCAACGAGGGGTGCAGAGCCTTAGGGCAGGCAGGGTCGCGCCAATCCCCTTGTCTGTGCGGGAAATGTTTATTAAATACGCAAACGAGGAACCAACCATGACTAGGTGGTTTTCTTTTTTGCCATATCCGGGCCTTGGATTGCTTTGGCTGGAGACATAATTAAGCATGCTGCCATTTATTACCATAGTTGAATATAATACCTCTCTACATATGCCTCGGAGTTATGAATTATTGAAGAGAGCTTCACTCCCGTTCGGCTTGGCTGACAATTGTCAACTACGGTACCCAACGTTGTCTGTAGGCAGGCTGAGCCTCAACCGTTTTAATGTAACAGTCATGGAACCTTTCGTACATAGAAGTTGCAAGGCATATGTGGAGACAACCAAGCTTTTCGTACTCGACACTCTCGAGCAGTGCTGAGAGTCGCTCAAGACCCACCGATGCCGGCAGTTCATACTGGTTTACTGTATCTGCACGAAAGCGTATGGAACGGGTAAATTTGAGATATGTTAAATTGGATCGACGATATCGTTTTTTCCGAGCAGCACCTGCAGGTTGGAGCTGCAGAGCTTTGTGTTTGTACCTTTAAAGGACGGCCACTGAGTCATTTTTCAATCTTGCCTACTACTGGGGGACCACGAAAACCGAGGAGCCAGTGAACAGGGCAAGTTAAAACCTTCCTCTCTTGGTCGCTCGACTGTTAATATTTTCAAATCTATCCATTGCTGAAATGGCGATGTATCATTGTAAGGGGCGGCCTCCAAGTCTCCAGGCCTGCTGAACCACCAGAAACCGCTCAACTCGCCAACACCTTGCATTGTAGACCTTGACTGCTCAACCATACAGACACACACACACATTGCTAAAACCAACCGGTGTCTCTCTGAGGTATTTTCCTAAAATGAGGAGTAGGCATAACTAACTTTCCGAATTATATCTAAGGAATTAGTCATCCAAACAAGGTTGGGGACGTTGATGAGGTCGGAAAATCCCATTTTCAATCGGTCGCGCAGCTGAATTCATTCCACCAATGAGTTAATTGTCCAGACAGATGAGCCGTGATCGCCCTTTCGTACCTGAGTCTGTCCACCTCCAGCAAATAGCATAAGATAGACAGCTCTAGTGGACCGTCGAGATGCGGGGCAAGAGATGGCTCAGAGCTGTCTCCACGAAATTTATCTGGACAAAGTCTGGGGGAAAATGCTCCTCTCCTCACACGAACAGCTGGTCTTGCAGAGGACCTTTCCATTGGCAGTTAGTCCTTTATAGCCGTTCCTGAGAATGACATGGAGTCCGGAAAAATAGCAACTCATAGAGCAGAATCATTGTTGTCATGTCGGTTTATCCGGCAATGATCAACTTGGGGAATGCTTCTCGACGGGGAATTTTGAAGAATAAAAATTCTATGGATCCCCGTTCTTGATAAAGGTCTTTGATGTCTTCCTAGTATCACAGTCCCAGTTATTTAAATCAAGAGCGACCTTGAAAGACCCTCCAAGATGCGTTTTCAAATTGTTGCCGCTGTTGCACTTGCCTCCTCAACTCTGTCAATTGCAGCTCCAACTTCTCCATTTGAACCACTTGAGCAATTATGGGAAGATATATGGGGATTATTTGGTCATAAAGCTCCTCCTCCCCATACGAGCCCAAGACCTCCAGTATCGTGCCATCCAAAGCTGCCCTGGTTTCCATTCCCGTTTCCTCCACCACGACACAAGGTGTGTTATGTGAATAGTCACAAGAATGGGAAGGATGATTCACCATACATCCTCCAGGCACTCCATGAGTGTAATAATGGAGGCCATGTTGTGTTCCGAGAAGGAGTCAAGTACACAATTGGCAAGGCATTGGACTTGACCTTCCTGGAGCACATTGATATTGGTAGGCAGTTAAAAAAGATACCTTTCTGTTTGAATTAAGCAAAATTGTTAACAAAAATTCTAGATATCCAGGGAATGATTCAATTCACAAATGACACCGATTACTGGCAAGCCAACTCCTTCCGGTTTATCTTTCAGAACGTGACGACTTTCTTCAAGCTCGGAGGAGATGATGTTAGCATCTATGGAGGCGGTACCATTGACGGCAACGGCCAAGTTTGGTATGATCTCTATGCATCAGACATCTATACCTTACGACCTGTTCTAATCGGTATTGATGGTCTCAAAAACTCTGTCATCAGCGATTTGGACTTGCGTTATTCGCCTCAGTACTATCACTTTGTTGCAAACTCCACGAATGTTATTTTCAACAATATAAACATTGCTGGTTCAAGTACCAGCAAAAATACTGCAAAGAACACTGACGGTTGGGATACTTACCGGAGCACTGGTGTCGTCATTCAGAATTCTGTTGTCAACAATGGAGATGGTGAGTACAATTTCCTAACTCTTCTCCATTTTATAGTCAGTAGTTACTAATTATTTTAGACTGTGTCTCTTTCAAACCGAATAGCACAAATATCTTGGTCCAGAATATGTGGTGCAATGGCTCTCATGGTATCTCTGTTGGCTCTTTGGGCCAGTACGTGGGTGAATTCGACATTGTCGAAAATGTCTACGTATACAATGTATCAATGCACAATACCACTGTGAGCTTACTTTTTACTGCCTGTCAGATTATATTTACCGATAATACCTAGGATGGAGCCCGTATCAAAGTTTGGCCCAACACTCCTTCTGCCCAGTCAGGCGACCTTCAAGGAGGCGGTGGATCGGGGAGAGTCCACAACATTACCTACGATACAATGATCATTGACAACGTCGACTATGCCATTGAAGTAGACCAATGCTACGGCCAATCCAACCTTACGCTCTGTCTCGAATACCCATCACCGCTCACGATCACCGATATTGTCTTTAAGAACTTCCAGGGCAAAACCTCGAATAAGTACTCTCCTGAGACAAGTACATTTGCTTGCTCAAGCGACACCGTGTGCAACAATATTGTAGCAAGTAACATCGATGTCGTCAGCCCTGCTGGTGTCAATGAGGCTTATTGTTTGAATGTTGATGAATCCGTGCTGGATGTTACCTGCACGGATGTTTATAAAGGGTTTAATTAATGTATAATGACTAGCTAGCTATATGAGGATAGTATTTTGATATTACTAAAGTAAAACTATAGTTTTCTATACCTTAAAATTTTCCCTTATACTTGTGTTCCGGAGAAATGGCCAGTCAGTGGCCAACCACAACCGACTACGGTATAGTGACGTAAAGAAATGCAAGTCCAGTGGTTTTATTCAAAAGGTACGAATCATCAAGTATTATCTTCAGAATAAACAGTAAACTGTTTGTAACAACTGCTATTCTATTCCTTAAAATTCCTTAGTTGATGTCACGTGCGTACGTCTCATGATATTCAATGAGCAAGGCTGACGCGCAGTTGCCTAGTTCATTCTTAAATCCCCGTCTCCATCAAGCAAAAAAAAATATATATAACATTTCTCATAATCACTTGCACTCATATATACTGCTTTTGGTTCAGATAGACTAGCAGAAAGAGAAGTGGCGGCCACTTATTTGTGTATGACCAGGGCAAGAATCTAGTCAGCCTCGTGAGGCGACGTGGGTTCCTTGCCTTGTCTTCCACCATTTCATGCAACATAAATTCATCACAACTGCGACAACTTTTACATCAAATAAACTACAATGGTGCTGTCAATATCACCGCCTCATTGGCGGCCGCTTAGTTTCAAATCTTTGCAAACTACAAGTAGTGCTCACCTCCCGCCCTTTCTCATCGCCTCATCCTTCACATCCACATCATACACAATCTATCTCACAGATCTAACACATCTTTGGAGTGAATCCTTGGATCAAAAAGACATTATTGAAAGGAGCAGGGAAGAAAATACGAGCATTGACCCTAGTGATAGTGATGACCAGCTGGAAATTTTCCTGCAGAAGATTAAACTCGGGGTGGACGGTGGGAAGGACTCGACCTTGGATATGGAGATCCTGGACGGTCATGGAAAGAACAAAGCCCACAACGGTGGCCAGTCTCTTACTTTACATATTAAGGTTAAATTACCGTTACCGCTGAGGTCCCTGGAATGGCCTGTCAATCTGGTTCTTGGGTGTAGAGCAATGTTCACAAGTGTAGTGACGTACCCACTGGCGAGAGCGCAGCAGGCAAGAATGAAGGAGACTGAGAGCCTGTTACAGCGCCTTAAGGAGAAGGATCAAGTTATTCAAAAGTTAGTCGATAGTATTGAGACTAGGGGTGGGGATTTGGGCCTCCTTTTCCCGCATGCGATAGGCAAGGGTGAGAGGAAGGTTTCTAAGAAGACGATTGAAGATAGAGTCAAGGGGTTAGGACCATTTGATTATGATAGCTGGAGGAAAGGACTAGACGGGAATGAGAAGCTCAGTACTGAGAAGCTATTGGATGATGTGTTTGGATTGGAGAAAGAACCTCGAATTGAGATTCCGGAAAAGCCAGATTTCTCTGAGGAGTCAGAGGAGTGGTGGGAGAATATGAAAGGCAAAAAGATAGGACTATCAGATAGCGGTGCCGAGAGGTCGTCTGAAACGAACTTGGAGATCAGGCCAGCCTTACAGTCTTCAGATTCAACTATCCAAGATGAAGATGCTTTCCAGGTCCAAGCCACTCCACCAAACCTAAAGAACTCTGCAGAAAAATATAAGACCCACAGGAACATTATTGATGATTCTACTGAGGATGAAGATGATGGACTAGATCTCCAACCCCGACAATCCGCCATCCAAGATAGCTTACCTCAATCACCACCTCGAAAACTGACCCCAACACCTCCTCAACGATCAAAAGCCAAAGGAGGAACATTAGGCGGCGTCGGTACTAGAAAGGCAGCAACATCTGCCCGAAAACCCCCCTCTCCAGCTCCAGAGCACAAACCAATGCAAGATGAGAGCACCACTGAAGATGACGAAGAGAAAGAAGCATTGCCACCTCGGAAATCACCCTCACCTCCACCAAAACAGAAGACACCAACACCACCACCATTAAAAGAAAAAGAATCACCAGCGAAGCCCAAGCGCTCCACCCTTGGTAAGATTGGTGTAAAGAAGAAAGATCCTACTCCCGAACCTGAACCTGAGCAAGAACAAGAACAACCTCCTGAAGCAGAAATGGAAGCAGAACCCGAACCGCCAGCTAAATCAGCAGCACCGAAAAAGAAGACGAGGCTTGGCGCTATAGGCCAAAGTCGAGGAGGAGCAACTAGTAGTCAAAGGATTCATGATGATGGTGGCAATGTCGGTGATGGAGACCAGATAGCCGACGATGATACCAGGGGAAGAAGGACGGTGTCGAAGGAGAAGACGCCTGACGTGAAGGAGCCGACGCCTCCTAGAGAGACATCTGAAGAAAGAGCTAATAGGAAGCGTGAGCAGTTGAAAAGGGAGCTGGAGCAAAAGGCAAAAGCACCAGCGAAGAAGAAGAGGAAGTTTTGAGATGTAAAGTTTGATGTTGACATTACGTTCCAAGGGCTCGAGGAAAGTGTATTTCTCGCGACTCTCTTTTACGTTCGGAATATTTATGAGGATATGGAAAATTTGGTTATATTAGAAAGTATATGATTGTGTTAAGTATACAATAGCCCCCATTCGTAATATACACATTTATCATTATGCAAGCCCTGCCGCCCTGAACGCCGTAATGTACTGCACCTCTATCCACTGGGTATTATCCCGAACGCCAGACAAAATACAAAATACTTATCCTCTCTTTCTCGGCTATATCCATAGCCAACCTTGAGCTTAGTATTATGTAGACCTACCTTTCACAGATCGTTTCCTCTCAACGCTAGTATACTGTGCGCCGCTGACACCTAAAGCAACCCTAACACCCTCCACAGCCTTGCTCTGATTGACTTCCTTGGCATCACGCCTTACGCCTTTCGAACTTCGATTTGATCCCTGTCGAGAATTGCTTTCTCTTACCAGCCTATCTAGCTCCTTCTGTTTTAATGCTTGTCTCTCTTCAGTCATTTGGTCCCTCCAGGAACCTGGTAAGCAGGGGTGCAGACACCCTTCGAGAGGACAGCTACCACCAGAATGCTTGCTTCCTTCTTGTAACTCTGGCCCAGCGTGCCATGCCTGCATACAGACTGTGTGCCCACCATGTCCACAGCCAGGACATAGCCACCAGACAACGGATTCAGCTGAGATGTCATCATAGCCTAGATCACCATCAATCTCCCGATGCCGACAGACAGCGCAGCCATCGATTGCTTGACGGCAACGTGGACAGAACCATTCAGATCCTGGAATCAGGGGATCGTTCTCAAGAGGCTTTTGGCAATCGGTGCAGAAATAGCCTACCGTAACTTTTTCCTGAGCAACTCCAAAGATCGAAGGGTAGAGAGGGACGCAGAGGTTTCGTAGCATAGCTGCTTCATTGAATAGCTTCATGCTAGTTAGTCGTTGGTGGTACTGTTTGAGAATGGCGGCTGATTGGATCTCGTCCAGCGTATTTGGAGGAAGATAGGGTTGAAGTACAAGGACCATTATTGATGCATTAAGAGAGCCCGAAAGTGCCTCAAAGCTAATGCTCTGCGGTACAATTTTACAGGGATCAATTGGTGTGGGCATAAATTCCGGATCATCATCCCACGGCAGAAAGTCTTCTTCAATGATTTCTGGATTGGTAGATTTCTTCTCAGGGGCTGGCATGTCTTTCTTAGAACTCCGTGGAGGTTTATGAACTGTGGCCGTATTGTCTCCTAGCGGCTCGGAAGCCTCTTGGATATTGAAAGTAGGTGGGGATGGTTTGTTCTCAGCCTTGCCATTGAATTTTTTTGGCTTCTGTCCACCTAAACTTGGTGTGGAGCCTACATCGACAGATTGGTTGTGGCCAGTTGTGCTAGAATCGACACTAGACAGCTCCCGCCTGAGGTTCGAATGATATGTGCTTTCCCAGCTGGAAGCATTGGCATCTGAGGACTTGCGACTTTGGTTGGGCTCACTATAACTCTCACCAGCAGAGGCAGGCCCAAACTTTGTTGTTGTGGACTCAACCGAACTAGAAAACATCTGAAAGCTCTCGTTCGAATCATGACGAGCAACTTGCATTCTGCTAGGATTGTCATGTTTTCTCGGATAGCTTAGTGTCAGTGGTAGCTTTCGGTGTGGTACCACAAAATCCGTTCCTGGTGGAGAGGATTCTATGCCATAGAAATCATATCCACCTACGATCGGTGCCACCTTCTCAGGGGATTCTGAACGAGTTATAGGAATTGGTGTGTACACTTTTGACACTACTGGCGGTGGAAGACTGAATTCATCCTGTTCAATAAGAGGCGTCCGTATAGCCTCGGCAGTCTTTTCTACCACACTGTCTATTACTGGGCGAACCAAAGGAGTTGCTACGTTTGACGTACTCTCTAGTTCCTCAGAAATGATAGCTCGTGCAGCACGGTGGATAGGACTATCGATAGGTGTTGTAGAGACTGGGAATTTCCGTGGCGTTTCTTCACCACGATCCAAAGTAGTATGAGATGTGGATTTTTTTTGGCCCTCTCCCTCCTTCTCGGCTTCTTTCTCATGATCTTTCTCCTTCTGCTTTGCCTTCTCTTTACCATTTTGTCTATCACCATTGGCTAACTGTTTATCCTGCTCGAGCCTTGCTTTCCTGTGGTACTCTGCTCGTCTTACAAGGAGAAGATTCATCGTATATCCAAGAAGCCTCCAAGTCCGTGCCAGGCGGTAATGCCCAACTGCTTGGGCAGTTACTCCGAAAGACTCTAAAATAGTAATTAACCTAAGATTAATCTGTTGATTTTTGACAGGGGGATATATATCTCGAGAAATACACTCCAGGTAATGGTTTGAAAGGTGGTGGTAGGTAGCTTGTTTAGGTGATGAAGGTAGATGACCTATAGCCATGACCTGCTGAGATTTAAAAATTCCAGTGACTTTAATTGCGTCCTCAAGTGGCATAGCTTTGTGCTCTGTGAAGCTCAATACTGTCGGAGGGGTCGAGCTTATCCCCTGATTTAGACGAGCACTATGCCGCCTTCTATGATCTCTGGTGCGTCTTAATCCTAAAAAGCTGCCAACAACATCTTCTTCTGAATCGCTCTGGCTTACACTCAGCAGTTGTCCATTGGGACTGTGTGCGTAGCTTGTGGTTACCTCCGGTGGGCTTACACTTGGCCTGAGCCGTTGTGGCGCCTGCCGTTCTTCGAGAAGCATGAGTGCATCACCTCTTGAAGAAAAGGCCGTGGTTGATAGACTACGACGATCGAGGACACGAGGAGCGAACGCCACATCAGTCTGAGTAAAGAAGCCATCCCGATCAACAGTCCAGAGAAGATCTTTTGAGTTCCAGAGAAGGTCAGTAGGAGAGCTATCCCATTGGTGGATTTCTTTAAAAGGCATAGTTGGCCTGGCAAGATCCCATATTTGTACAGAAGAATTTTGTGATTTTCCTGGGTTGGAGTCATCATAGCACACAGCCAACTCAGCGCCTCTGTATCCATGGGCTGTTGCAGACCAGCAGGCCGGTCGCCATGAGACTGAAGAAACTGGGGCAGGAGTAGCGAATGACCATTTCGGCTTTTGACCTCTTTCCGCCTTTTTCGAAAAGTCCCATACATGAACGTGTTGATCCAACCCACCACTTACGAGATGGTCACCATCCGGATGCCACTCAATTGAGAAGCAAGGGCTCTGATGAGCAGCAAATTTTAGAATTGGAGCAGTGGGCTTTCGGAAATCCCATTTTTGAATCACTCCAGAGTCCGTCGAGCATGCGAATTCTGTTCCATCCGCAGGCGACCATTGCACATCCCGTACAGCATCGGCATTGCATTTAAACGTTTGCCATGTGCGAAAAGTAGGTCCACTACGTCCATTTACAGGCGGCGTCCGTATATCATAACTTTTAACTGTCCCATCATGACTCGCTGAGAGTAACCAGTTGCATTTGTTCGGGTTGATTGCCAGCTTATGAACCTGCCTCGAGTGATCAAGTATACGCGCGACCTCGAGTCCTTCACCAATTCGATTAAGATCGTATATTATTATCCGCCCATTGCTACAACCTGTAATGATTGTCGTATCGAGGGTACTGTGAGACCACTTGACTGTCTTGATATTAAGTTGGTCCGCTGAACCAGCTGAAACGTCATTTGATGTTGCGAAGGAGGAAAGGACAGCCCGAAGATCAATATCTTGGCTAATACTCGATCCTTCTATTCGAATGGTCTTGAAGACTTTCGGCCCAGCAAGTACAGCATGTTGACCATCTGGCGATCTGTCTAGGGATGCGATAGGCGCATCGGCTGAGAAGACTGTATTCTGCGACGCGCTTGGCCGAAGCTGTGGGGAGTCCACTGAGCTGCTGTCTAAGATCTCGTTGTCAAGAGGCTGACCTAACAGCTTTCTCATAATCTTGCCTTTATTCATCATGGCAGATGATAAGTCGTTCAAGGAGGCATCTTTAATATAAGATTTGAGCAGCGGTTGTTAATGTCGAGATAACAAATGCGGTTCAAAGTAGCATTTTGCCATGTGATGGCCTTCACCGCTTCCGTATTTGGCAGGAAATAGGAAGCTCGTCGATTGGCTGGCAGCTGGTAAGTTAATAGTGACTCCCACGTATATTTGGGTCTAACTGTAACGTGTGCTTTTCATAATAGTTTTGTAGCACATGAATAGAAGTTATGTGGTGATGGCAGTTCACTAAAATATAGACCATGTCTGTAGATATCACGCCTAGCATGGAGTTGGATAGGTTTGCAGTGAAATGCGGCCGACTACCTGTTATTAGCTTGTACAAAGCGCTCTACAATTGTCCTCCTTAGTAGTAGGCTACATACTTTTACGTCCATTTTTATAAATTCACAATTTACGACAATCTTTCCTAACATATAATTGATGTTTAGTACCTACGTTGTCTGATTGCTAAACCCATATCCACGTTAGATAATATACCTTATTGCAAAGCTTAGCCAGCGCAACTATAGTATAACATCTATTCTTTAGATTTTCAGCAGTTACTACCACGATAGCATGGGTGTTTCGCTATCCAACACTTCAGCCTTTAGCAACAACCTTCTTTCTTCACCGTTGAACCCTACTATGCAACATGCCTCTTAGCCAGCCAAAACCCTCCTTTCTGTCTGCTTCGAACCCAGTCTTAAAGCCATCTGTAGTCTACCCTGCACTGTGGTATAGATTATTTACCTTCCTATACAGTCGCCCATCCTGAGGTGTAATGTAGTCGTTGCAGTGTAACAGATGTGAAATGATAATTGATGCGACTGATTCGTTGCATCCAGTGCAACTCCGGTTTCTCAGGTCGGTATCGCTCGATTAGCAGAGTTAAAATCTGCTCAATGGGAATTATAAAGTCGAAAGGGCATTGTGTCCGCAGGTTATGGAGGGGACACATGGTAGCTCATTTACGACAGATAAACTGGTTCAATCTTAGCTCTATAAGGATCTTGTTGGTGGGTTTGCAGGTTTAAAACTTACATTGCCTAGATCTATGGAAACGTCGCGAGCCCAGATGACTCGTATTTACGCTAGCATTAAATAGCAAACATATCTTGACGAAATCTGATAAACTCACTTAGTGTATATGTTTAATTTTTCTGTTTTAAGAGTAATGATTCATTGTAAACAATAAAGATAACTGACAGCTTATCAAAGCTAGTCTCAATCTTGTAGAAGTCATAAGAT
This sequence comes from Scytalidium lignicola, assembly GCA_002812745.2. Classification (NCBI taxonomy): domain Eukaryota; kingdom Fungi; phylum Ascomycota; class Leotiomycetes; genus Scytalidium; species Scytalidium lignicola. The sequence goes on along the minus strand of NCSJ02000049.1, from coordinate 58,120 downwards.
AGAATCCTCAAGATATCCAAGTTCGTTGACTTCCTCGAATTCAATAGAAAGACCAGGGTAAAGTATGTTTCGCCTTAAACTTTAGACATTTGAGGAAATTTATGAGATAGAATAGAAGAATTGATGTCGGGCCATATTAACCCCCAGGATTGCTTATTGGAAACCCCAAATACTGAGATATTGAGCTTCTTACTAATAGGTATATAGCCTTAGAAACACAACCTTGGTACTTCAGTATAGTTTTGAAACTCAATTTTAAATTTGTCGGACTCGGGGGAAAGCCGACAGGCTTGGTTGGTACCTCAGTGGGATCAAAGCGTTTCCGGCAGCCACACACAGCACAGACGATTGAGACAATGTACCGTAGATATCTAACGCTTCAGTAATTACCTGACAGTCTGCCAATTAGTGTGCCAGCGGATAAAATCACGCATCCACATCCAACATACATCTCAGTTAGAGATACTGATGACAAGGGCAAACAGCAGAGTATGTATCTAGGCTCAATCTCCGGACCGATAGCCAGTGGAACTTGCAGTCACTAAAAACTATGAGCATGTCACACCAATCAAAGATGACAAGAACATGAGACACCCTGAAAGATGGTGTACTAGCCAATTACCCGGTAGTCGGTCCTCGAGTAGCGCTTCGAAGAGCAGATACTCGCACGGCACAGTCGCGAGCGGCTGCAACAGAACCAACATTTCGCCTCTTGCAACTTAAACCGACTCGTCCGATTGGAGAATGAAATTGGACAATGAAGAGAACACAGATTCCAAGCTAATAGATGTAAAGAAATCATTGTGCCTAAACAATATCATTGGTAAAGAATATACCCCTTCCTGATCACAGCATTGCAGTGACTAGGGGCTAGGGTAGAAATATATAATTCCAGACCAGAGGTGTGCCTATACTTTGAGAGTTTCTCAAATGCAAGACTCGTCACAGATAGTGATGTGAAGGCCAATGATACTGTCGAATCACTTAGCTTCAACACTCCTTTTCTTATCCATGTCCCGCGGGTGGTGTTCTGAGAGAGTCGCATGGTCATTCGAGTTCATGGATCTAACTGCCATCGGTACAGTTCCTACAGGAAGGAATCAGAAGGCATAACCATAGATTGCATCGTTTGTCTCAAACATAGCTAGGAATAAGAAAAGGGGATGTGCCGACAGACCGAGACAGTCGACAAAAATGCCCCGATTCTTTAGCTTGTGAGACTTAACTTCGGAGGTTGAATTGCGCGTAGTGATTTATTCACTTATCAGTTCTACTTACATCCTCAATAGTCAACCTTATAATATTAAAAATGTTCCTGTCGCGTTGTCCTAGTGATTGTAAGCAAGGAATTGGAATATATTGTTTATCACCAACTTTGCAGTCGCGCCGGATTGCGTTAATTAATTCAAAGATCACCATTCCCCCAGCTTTTCGAATCCGAATTAGTGACAGCACACTTGTCCAATCGGCTCTGTATGATTCTCGCTTAGGGTTACACCTTGAGTCAACTTTTGAGTGGCCCTCGCGTTCAAATTGCGGCGAGAACATTATTAGGTTTTTTTTTGTGCTGTTTTTTCCCTTCTTTTCTATGGTAGGGATTTCATTAAGATTTTTTATTATTTCCCTTTTTATCACTTTTTCTCCAACCCATACATGATATTATGATAATTTCAATTAAAAGCTCTCGCTTATCAGTGCCGTTACGAGTAGCCATGGTTAGCAATTACGGAAGTACTCCCGTATTGTAGCACAAAGCACGGGAAGGTGGTACGCGTTTGTACGACCGCATTTCACTCCACGGATTCCAGAATAACCCCCTCGGAACACAGTATCTTCATCAAATGTCTACTCTAGCATTTACGGAATAGCAGTTTCTCATTGTTCCAAACTACACAAGACAATGTTTCAGCCTTTATGCGGAGTCGGCCGTAATGTCTCATGGGAACCATCTAGTGGTATCTGACTAACAAAATCTCCCAGAAACAGAATATTCTCCTAGCACAATCACTTGAGTCTCCACACATAAGTTCGGCATATCCGTTCTCCCAGGTCTGCTGTCCATAGAACACTACGCCCCCTATTGATAGGATACCTTGGTCATATTCAGCTCTTTGATTATCCCTTGAAAAGTTACCAGGCAACCAGCTCAACCATCCTGGCCATCTATCAGCTCAATGGAGGAGATGGTGAGCTGTAGGAAAGTCCAGCTCGACGATGCGGCCGATTCAGTAGCCCATCCCATGCTTGCTAACCTCCAAGAGCCTCTTAGGCTCTCTACCTGATATTCCCCTCTTCTACAGGTGCCAGGAAGATATCTGCGGCTTCCATGAACATTTCTTCTAGTCTCCTGATACTATGACTCTTCTCTGAGCGCAATGGTGTGTAGAAAATGGCGTCGTGGAGAAGTAGGTCGCTTTATGGGCCGCAGAAGTTGATATACCCTCCTTTGAGATATTCTCCACATAGGAGATCTCCGACGTGGCATTTCAAATCTTTAGGCAGCGGAATTTGTCGTATTTTACTCCAATGGCCCAGTATTTTTCTTTGTTCTAGATGTCGATGATGTCAACTTTTCAAGGTGTTGAAATTTTCGGCGGTCATGTTATGGGCCAGCCATGCGACCCTTTATGTAGCCATACCATGATGCACAGCCCTCTATTCAAACATCCATCTAAGCCTTGCTATTACTTCTTCTCGAATAATTACTGCCTTGGAGGCTGAGTTCAAGGCTGAATTTTCGATATGGAGAGACCCAATCTGTGATGATAACTTTGATACGCCTCGGGTAACGAGTGGAAGTAGTCGGATCACAACTTCCACGTCTTGGGGGTGACAGAGACCAGCAATCCCAGCTATCCTGCCTCCCACACCTTCCAATGTTGTATTTTGCCACCTAGTAAAGGCATTGCAATGCTTTCGGTCCATATTCCTTCCTAGGAAAAATAATACTACCAACCGCGATCTCCGCGCGTTGCTTTACCAACACAAACTAGATCACAGCTTCCGCTCCTGCTTCCGCTCCTACATCCCAGCTTCTGTGTGTCATGCAATTCGCAGTCTACTCTAGATGCAGCCATAACATCCAATATACGCTTCACCCATGACCTGTTGTACCTTCAATCCCGAGCGTTGGCTCTTTCAAACGCTATGCAGGTTCTAGAGGGTCGCTGGCAGCTCTGTAGCCGCCCGGGGCGGCAAAGTAATCTATAGGTTGACTTACGGCTCCAACCAACACAAGTCACCATAGCAAGCGCTACGAAAATGTCGTCACCATTGGTTAGCCGCGGGAAGCAGGTACACATGCAGTGATGGGAATTGATATGTCGTTAAATATTGGTATTAGTGGAGATGTGATCGGGGGGGACCGGTAATCGAATATGCACGATTCAATATGCAGTGCAGTTAATGAGAACCAACGATTGATATCATTCTACAGTACAACAAATACTAGATCATACAGAAATGTAATGCGGCGTTGTTGTGTAACCCCATAGTTTCATAGAGTATCTGGTTAACCCATAATCATATGCAGAGTAATAAGAATGTGTAGAAAGAAAAAAAACTGTAACCCGCCAGCAGATGAAGAAGAAAAAAANCACAAGTTAAATGATAATACAAGAAAATTAATGATATGTCTTAATCAGTCTTCAAATAACCCATCCAAGTGAAAAAATCCCGGAAAGTAGAAGCTTTATAACCAAAGATCCAACGAAGCCCTGCGACTTGTATCTACCATACGTAACCCATTGGCAATCCTTCCAATCCAAAGTGCCTCTATCCAGAACATCAAAGAAGAGAGGTAGAAATCTGTAAAAAAAAAAAGGTAAGACTTGAATAAAGCCATCATCATTGTTTCCGCAATTGCTGAAAGGAATGTAAATGCAGGCCGTAACGTTTAAAACCAAAAAAAAAAAAAAAAANTAACCACCACCGCCCATATAATCCTAAAAAATCATAGCATGTTCAGATGCTTAAATAGTCTTGCTCCTCATTGGGTTCACCACACATTTGTTTCCAATTTTATATGCTGCTGGCGTTGTTGATCGAACATGATCTGCTGTCGAGGGAATGTGCTTTGCGAACTAGCGTCGCTGGCCGCCCGGCTTCTCATCTCCGTCAGAAGTCCATGTGCTTCGATCTCGTAGTGTCCTTGACTAGAGCAGTCTCGACCATCAGTCAAGATGCTACGATCGGTGTCTCCGGAAAGTCTGTGCTTGCTGTGTCTTGGCGAACGCTCTTCCTGTGGATTGTGTTCCTCCGGGTGCATTTCGTACCATTTCTTCTGGACGGCGTCCTTGGGCCATTTCTCAACACAACCATACTTCAACATATCATTTGCAACCACGTCCCACTTTGCATTCTCATAATCTTCTACCGAAAGCGTTAGGGCTTGTTCCTGTCGTCGAGTCAACGTGCTACTCCCCTTAGTGCCTTTGCTCCAATATGATGGATTCCGGGGGAACATACCTCGATTTCAGTCCATTTGCGCAGACGCTCCCGAAGTCTCTTCAACCGCATCTGCAAGGCAGGGACCTTCATTTTCCTCCCAGTCATATCGTCGAAGCGTATGGCAATCTCTTTCCAAGGTAGACCTTCTTCTGCTAGTTGCAATAGTATTTGTTCTTCGCGTTTTACCTCCCCGGAAAAAGCAATATCACCGTCAGCAAAGTCCGTCACGGGTGACTTCCTCTTGCGCTTTACTGGTAGTGCAGTAAGTGGCTCAGGGAACGTAGTCTGGTGTGGACCACCGGATGGTGGGGCAGACTTCAATTGCGGATGGTGGATGGTACCGTCTTCATTCTTGACCCTTTTCGCAGGTCTGAGAGTCGCCGGATTTGGTGCAATGAGGATAGGAGCTTGCTGATGGCTTCGGTAGCTATTTGCGCTGCTAGGTAGATTCTCTTGGTAAGCACGACTGCCATCAGAGTTTATGCCACCAGATGAATTGAGATTGGAGCCTGGATTCAAGTTTGGAGATGATTCGGAGGCGGAATTTCCATTTGTAGAGGTCGCTGAGACTCCAAAAGCGCCCCAGTAAGGCGAAGTACAGGCGTAAGGGGAGGTCGGGAAGGCATGATCGAGTGTTGAGATATGAAGCGTACCAGAGGGATTCTTTAACTTCATTGGGGGGTTAAGTCTCGTGCCTGAGAACTCGTCATCCCCATTGAAGAAGTGATAGTTTGGTGAGTTGATATGAGGGGACGAGAGCTCCTTAAGACGAGAGTGTCCGATCGTAGGAGTAGGTCGGTGTGACATGGAAGGAGAGGATGCCATTGTAACAGGAGTGACCAGAGATGAATCGTACTGGGCAGGTAAGTTGAAGGAAGAAACCTAGATTGAACAAGTTAGAATAAGAGTGTTGTGGTTGAATATTAGCTTTTAGATACGTCGCTCTGGGGACATACGGAACTATAAGGGGTCCAATCCTGAGGTTGGAGTTGCGTTCGTCCCGAGGGGGTCGGATAGGTTAACTCGCCCATTGATGATAATGGGATTGAATAAAACTAAGGTAGGATGTCTTACGCCGCAGAAGCTAAAGATAAAATGAAAGAGTTCAGGAGCAAGTGGCGCTGGTGGACCATATATTCAACGGCTAGAGAGATCACGCATCTGTGTGGACGGAAGGAATGATCCTGGAAATAGCATTGGATCGCCAACAAGTACCGACAAGATATATAGGGAACCGATCACAAAATTCTGCCTGACGATCTCCAGGTAGAGATGTAACAAAGATGGTGGTGGTGAGAGCCTCGCGGGTCGGGGCGAAGTAGGGCAGGTACTGAAAGCTCCCAGCAGGGACCTATAAGTTTAACCAGATCGAATGGAAAAGCAGGAACAAAACTGGAGCCCTGGGTCGAGGACAAGGCCAGGCTAGGTGGCAGTGATGGGTGGTGTTAAAAGAGGTTGACGTGCAGGATAGCCGCCGAGAGGAATATTTGGTAAGAACTCAGAAAGCAAAGACCGCGGCACTTTCGTAACGGGTAGTAGAAAAACGGCTGCATCTGCCTGGAATAATAAAAGATCTCGGTGGACTCCAAGCCTGCAAGCCAGTGGGGGCGGGTGCCTGTGCTGGATCACGATCGCTACTAAGTGCCCAATATGTGGGCGCCTGATCGATAATAATATTTGTAGACGGGGAAGGTGGCGCTGTCGAGTACTTTACATTTTATTTTGCGTGCGGGAACATCGACCCATCCACCCATCCAGTGCGGAGCAACCGACCGAATCCTTAGCAAAGGGCAACGAAACAGAAACGACATAGATTGAATAACACGCAAAATGCAGGAGGGCCTAAGTAGCCTGTCGGCTCCAATCACACGGGTGCCAGCCGGCATTCAAAGGAACTCTTCCATTCCGTCCAGACGTGGTAATCTCGAACTGGATCGGCCTTAGACCCAAACAGGGTTGAGCGTGCGGATTGCATGGTGGTCGTCCCGGATCGCGAGTCGCAAGCCATGTCGCTCCTCGAGAGCCTACCCTTACACACACAGACTGGTGAACTGTTAGTGTCGCGTCCCCTCCTTCCCCGTTGACGTCCTATTTGTGCGACCAGTCAGCCTCATCCCCCGTTGCGCCATGTGTGGAGCTCCCGTGCGGCCTCTGAAAGGAGTCGCAGGAACAGTAGGAGTCGTTTGAAGCGTGGATATATGGCACTCAACAACTTATTACAGGCAGATAACAGGAGACGCACACGGCCAAAGCCCTCTCCAGCCCAGATCTGCGCGGCCACGCACAAATACCTAGTGTTTCGGCGGATTGGAGAGGGGAGGAAAGCCGGCCGTAACGTGACTCCCCCGTATCCAAGCCACGTTCGACCCGACAGTCTGGTAACCGGGACGCTCCCGCAGTAGCGGGAACAGGCATTATTCAACCGGCGGCGAATCAAGACGGGGTGCTCGCTTACTAACAGGGGTTCGGGGAATGCCTTGCCAGTCGTTTTTGCCCCTAACCGCGCGCCATAGTGTGATGCGATGTGCAGTCGCGGCACAGCAACATTTTGGTTGACAGAATCGCAGAGCTTTCGTGTCCAAAAGGTCATAAATTGACGCGCAAGTCCACTTCTTGCCCTGCTGATCAGGCCTGATGCGTTCATCCGGCCCGGGACTGTTTCTTGATGGGGTAAGAGCTACACAGAGGTACGCGATAGGTGCAGGGCTTGCTGCAGTGATCCAAGGCCAGGTTGAAGCGCCTGTTGGAAAGATTGTTGGAAATATACTGGGCAAGGTCGGCTGTGATGAGCGATGATGATCGTGCGCAGGGACTGGCCGTAATGTATCGCATGGGCCATAGCTAGAACTAATAGGGGGAGATCATACACCAAAAAAAATGCCTGTGTCAGCGGGAGACGGCTCCCCAGCACGCAGCCTATCCCTCATCAAAGCCCCTGCCTTCCCTAGGGCCTCCGGGTCGGGGATTGTTGAGCAGAATCCGCGCGCAGTCTGAGTCCGGCAGGGCCTGCTCGTATATCAGTCCATACAGTTTATGCGACGAGCGAATAATAGGGAGCTAAAAACGCGCTAGACTTATTTAGCTCTGTGACGTGGTATGCATGAGCATTGAGGAGGGCATCGAAGCCTCTGTTAGCAAAAATACATGGGCAGCGCTTCTACCCGGCCCACTATTCGCAAATAAGCCTCTAAAGCGCGCTATCCACTGAATTGGGGGCCTCCGGTTTCACCGAGCCCAATGTTCCGCGAAATTTGACAACAGAACGCACCGTGCGCAACCTCTCACCAAGTCAGAACGTTCATTAGCAAGCGCATTTGACGCCGTTGGCAAGTTAAGTTTGCAACAAAGTGATCACGATGCAGGAACATGGGCCTTGCTACTGTTGTAAATTTGCGCTGAGCGCGGTTCATGCTGCCAGCCGTATGCGACGCGACATGGTATTAGAAGAGTTGTGCAGCTCCAGAGCAGCCAACACAGCAAGGGCTATATCTGTAGTGAGGGCAGCGATAATCTCGAAAGGACCCGAGGAAGTGGAGGCGGAATCATAAATCTCCCGTCTGATTTGGAAAATTTCCCAGGGCTATATCCCGCTATATCCCATCAAGACCGGTCGGTCAATATACCGTTTCGGTACCACGCGTACGTTCTAAGTATTCGGTTGGTGGGTACAGGTGTAAAGCCGATGAACCGTATCAAGCTCGACAGCTGACACTGAGTCAAAACCTTCCGCTGCCCTGGGAAAATATTCTCAAAAAAAATTAAAAATTAAAAAAAAAATTCAAGCCTCGAATCCCTTTAAGAACCAAAGTCTTTCCGTTTCTAGGATGACTGTGAGAGTTGGGGTTCTGGAAACCCGCGCTAGCCGATGGAATAAGATATGGGTACACCAATGCTGGGTGGTATGAGTTGCATTTACGAGTTGTGCACAAGGCCTGGACGAAGGGGACGTTCAGGGGCCATGGCGCTGCTACCGACAACTGACAAGGATCGCTCAGGCTCAAGTTTTGGCAACTAAGAGTGCACTACGGTAGAGCCGGTACAAAGTATATCTCGAGTTCGCAGCCGTTAAAGAGACTGGAGATGTTCTGTGCCACAACCCCACAGCACACTCGGTGGGTGCTGTAGCCAAAACAAATCGGATCCTACTGGAACGGAAGGTTGCATCTATGTACACTACTACCCTAATCATCCCCCTCTGGTTGCTAGCATGCGCGCATTGTCAAGTTGTTGAGTTAGATTCTGGCCCGCCCCGCCGTGGTTACACAAGAATGGCCAGCCTTCAAAGAGTCCATCCATCGTAGAGATATAATGAGTAATATCTTGAGGATACATGTAAGCTCAGAATATTATGTAGACGCTTATACATTCCCGTTAGTTTGAGAGTGATGACGATGAAGACGATGACGTTATTGATGGATCAAGCTCTACGGTCGTACAGCTAGGAGTGTTCCATATGTAGCGATACTGTGAACATCCGAAACTTCCTCTTTGGCTTTCAATAATATCTGTGGGGATACGAGAACGGTCTAGATCCAATTAACTCGATGCTGCGATCTACATGCAATTCAGATCATACCGTTTTCTGCGCCTTCAGAATTTGTGCCCCCCGGGAGGCGAAGGAATGGCCCGTTCCCCGAGATTTTGCAGCAGTCAAGTGGCGTAGTATCCAGTTTAGGCTGTCGATTGTATCTATTTCTTCAACGGCTCTCACGACCACTAAGCTGGTTAATGAAGGTGGGCATCAAAGGCTGAGGATTTGATCAAGACCAATGGGCTGCAAAGAATCACAACCGCGCACACAGTTTGGAGTAACCAACACACCTTATCTCCAACAATTTGGCATATGAACCTGTCGCGTCGTAAGTCGAAAACATTACATGCACCGCTGTGCCGTGATGCAGTCAAACAATAATTAATATCCCATGGAAGTTTTCGACTTTGTTGTGCCGTTAAAGCACTAGTCTAGGTGACGAGCTAACTTTTGAAATACCATGAAAACTTCGGATTGGAGAGGATCTGTGAAGATGTACTCTGTAAGATTAATTATATCTCGTATTGGGGCTCAGCTGGAATCCTACAAAATTTGTCAATCCGGCATACTCTCTTTCTGTTCAATCATATAGTTCAGACCCTGCTAAATATCTTTAATGGAAGATAGACAGGATATAATATGCATAACTTATGAAATTTTGATGCGTAAAACGCATTGTTGCCCTTGCACTTGAAGTTATAATAGTTTGAAGCTACCGAAGAGAAGCTACTGAAAAACTGGCTCTAATTGATCGACTGTTTATCTCTAATTCGCTCCTTCCTGGAGAAAAATTTGCGGATAGCCCTAGCAGCGCGAGGTATTATTTATGTCTAGGCTACGTAGAAATAGAGGGATTCCGTACGAAACAATCTCGAACTTGTCGCAATTCTATTTAGAAGTATGGATTTAACTTAGTAATACTTTCTATTCCGATTCACACAAATGGATATAGTGTATCAAGTTAGCTTCCAAAACAAAATCTAGCCAGTTCCCAGACTGAATCGTGAGTGCTAGAAGAAGGTCCAATTGATCAAAATGAACCATAGGCCCATTTTGCACCTGAAAAGGTATATTTTGGAGATTTAAATACTAGTGATAAGCCAGCATGCTAATATTACCTTTATTAACAGTTTACAGAAATCGATCTATAGAGAAGAGTGAGTAGATTCTATTTCACAGACATAATTTCGCATGTATCCTATTCCACAATAATAATCTAGTAGGGATACCAAATTTTCGTATATATAAACCAATATCTTCACTTTGTAAACCTATCCTGGAGCTCTCAGTCTGTGAAGTAGAGAGATACCGTCGTACCTGGAATCTGGATTGCGTTGTATATGTGGATGCTCCTGCGAGATGCGCAATTGCAAAAATCCTCTCCTGGTTTTCAATATCAACTATATAAAAGATATCAGGACTTTTTCAAATGACAGAGAATGTGACCGTCGGTGATACCTAGGTAATTAACGGAGTTTAGAATGCGAGGGAAGCCCAGAAATATTCCTATATTCAAGCAGACAGGTCACAATAGTGTGAGAATTCATAAAGATGAGGTAATTCCAGATCGAACTTGAATCCTAAAAGGAAGACAAGACATCGAAAGCACATTTCACTAGTAATAAATGTAAAAATCATCCGTCCCACTAACATCTATCAAGATTAGCCTTAGCCGAATTATCCACGTTTGACTGGTTGCACTTCCGAAATTAGATTAACAAAGAGAGCTGGGGAAGTGAAGCATATATGCACACACAGAGGTAAGCACATGGACAACCTAAATAAACAGAATTTATCATTCTCTATGCCCAGAAACCCCTTTGAAACCCAACACCCATGCAACGCGGAGCCGAGGTATCAAAGCATCATAGGACATACAAAATTTGAAATGAACAAAAAACAAAACCGGCCGCCCATTAACCAATCTTGCCTGTTTAACCTAGACAAGAAAACCAACACCAAAAAGAGAAGCCAAAACATTTGAGTATAGAAAAAGCAATTTATCCCCTCTCCCAGGCTCCTGCTGCATACCTGCACTGTATAGTATTTACTATAGGGATTATTCTGTTGCGATAACGACTGTTAGCGATACTATTATATTAAAGGAAAATCAGAAACACCCGTGACTTTTATTCTGCCACGCCGCTCGACTGTTCTGAATGTAAGATAAGTATCATGGACAAATCATTTCCGGATGCTTCAGCAAGTAAACGCATTCAAATCCACACATTTAACTTAACCCGTTGGCTTCAAGTCCCTGAACAGCGGCATATGAATATGGGAAGTCAACTAAGCCATCCAGCATCCAATTCAAAGGATCAAACACTTCATAATTACTTTCGTTGCCGGTATATGCTACATGGTTATTATAACCATGATTCCCCATGCCATTATTGGGCGTGACCGACCTTGCGGCGGCTAACAGTTGATTCTGTATTTGGTGTGCCGGTGGCATGAGTGTACTATCAAGATGTGTAGAAGAAGCCGAAGATTCCGTTGTGCTATCTGGGTTTGTTGGATTCTTCATAGCTGCTGTGTGGGACTCATTAGTTACTTATTCTTAAATGCCGAGTGATACATACGAGATGGTAACGCACCTTCGAGGTTTGCCATGCCTTGAGCTTGGTAATCCTCCCTCCATCTCCAAGTGGAGTCGAATACCAAGCTCATACTCATCCTACAGCGGACTTTGAGCTGTAGACTGTCATCGATAACGATACTAGAATCTCCATTGGAGTTGGCATTTCCATTATCGGCCGCTTGATTCTTTTTACGAGCTTCAACTCTCGAACCATTCCACATCTGTACCATAAGTTCGGCGAGTCTCCACGAAAGGTCATTGTTGACTACGCTCAGACTGCGGATTGCCTGAATAGTGCGGTGGAACAGCTGGCGGCCACGCTCAAAATCAATGGCCTTAGCAAAGAAAGAGTTAAGTAGTTTCAGGAGAACAAAACCGCCCGCAACAACCATTTGTTGAATATAATTTGATGCGTAAGGAAGGATTCCATTTCTTATCTTGCCATCATTTGTTGACGATTCGAGTTCAAGTGCTAGATCAAGGAATGCTACCGCAGCACGCCATAAGCCCATCAGATCATCCACGTATCCTTGAGTTGTACTGGAGTCAAAGAAAGCAGAGAGCCGTAGGTGGAGTCCGGCAGCTTTCAGATGAAGATTGATAAGAGGGGAGAGGTCTTGCCGCGATAAGACTGAAACCTGCAGTTCGGAAAATTCCCGACGGTATACGCGGGTAAGCATTTGCCTGAGTTCATCGCCCGCAACACCTCTCGGATCACTTGCATTGCTGTACATCTCTTTGGAAACTTTATCGCAGAATCGTTCAATCTGGAGTCGAGCCTCAAGTTCAGGAGAAAGTGTGAAAGGGCCATTATCGCCTGGTCTAATTGCTAGGGTCCAATCGTATAAAGTTGAAGCAGGTTGGCCATAGCCAGTCCCTATGCTCTGCGCAACAATATTACAGACTGCCCAGGTGACAACCCGATCATGTAATTGTTCTCTATTCAGATCCACCTCGACTCTTGAAAAATCTTGGGCATGGTTAGGCCGGTGGAGACCGATACCAGTTGCAGCTTTCATCATAACTCCACAGAGGATATGCGTGGGATCGGTGGATGTTATACTGATGGGCAGAGGCCAGGTACATATTAGACACAAAGCTTTTATAGCATAGTGATTGCTTGGTACTTCTCCAACTGTGGTCCAAAGCAGTCTTGAAAGCGGTCCGGAGAGGGATGTTAAGAGTTGAGGATCAACCGCATAGCGGCGAGCTGCAACAGAAATGATCGACCAGAATAATAGGGGATGCTGCTGGAAGTATTGATCTGGCGGTTGTGACGGATTAAGGAATGGGAGCCATGGGTGGTAATAGACGAAGAATTCATTGAACAGATGGTTGATGGCTTCTTCTGTCAACCTCACATTCTCAATCTCGTGTGTAAACCGCGGCATATTGTAAGACCCTCCTTGCTTGAGATGCAATAATGATGATACAGCTTCTTCTGGCCCCATGTAAGATTGATTCTTCAAGGACTGCGAATACAGCCCGTTGGCAAGAGGTGATTCCATCTCTTCCTCCTCCTCCACAACAAAACCTTGTGATTGAGCTTGAGATAGACTTCGCCGCAGACGCTCAATCTGCTTTTCCATTTCCGCATGTTTACTTCTCTTCCCAACACGTTTAAAATTGGACTCGATCTTGCACTCCAGCCGCAATCGACTACACCGCGAACAGGTGGTGAAGGGTTCTTGAATGACATCACAACGCAACTGCAACACAAAAATAAGCTTTGATCTAGTCTCCAATTACGTCGTAACTATTTTCAAAAAATTTGAGGCTATTCGCGCGGTGACTCACCTTCTGCTGTCGACATTCATTGCAAGCTCTTTTCACCCCAGGAAGTCTCTTCTTCTCCCCCTCATCTTCCTCACCTTCGCCCGCAGTACCAGGACTACTCTCGAACTCTGCACCACTTCTCTTCCTTTTGTTATACCCAGTGCCAGGTCGCCCAGCAGTGGAAGGACTCGATGCCCCACCAATCCCCACGCCTTGAGCGCCTTCCATGCGGGTGTGCCAGAGGCAGGAGCTATTGGTTGTGTGCTTTTGAAACCCCAATACCTTGATAAGCCCGGTTATCAACCTTTTTCTCGGTGATGGCTGTCCGGTGTCGCTCGTTTCTGGTGTTGACGTGACCGATTACGGAAAAGCGGGGGTTGAGGAAGAGGAATCTCGTGCCTTTAACTTTCTCGCCGCCAACCTCTCGATACACTGATCTTAACCCTTGCAGGCAACCTAAGCGAAGGATTTTTGCCATGGCAGCTGACTTTGCACGCCCTGCCAACTGTAGAACACATCGTGTCCAAGGTTACACCGAGCATCACCTCAGCTACCTGCATAGCAACCTCTTAACTTATTGTATCATCAACAGTAAACAAAATATCGCCGTTATGAACGAGCAAAGAAAGCGACCATTGATCAAAGGACCTCTACGGCTTTTGCCAGCACAAAATTCTACCCTCGTCTATTCGTATTCCCAACCTCGCGCATCAAAAGACGAGGTGCAAATCAAAATTGGCCCCCAAAATTCAGTACCTGGTATTAAATCTCCAGTTTTTCTCCACAACATTAATACACTGCTACTGAGGTGTATATTGTAGCTGTGCTTACTGTTTATTGGTACAGTGCTAGAGTTCTCATCGAGAGCTATCCCTCAACCATTCCTCGACCCCTCGATTATTCAAGATGTATCTCAGGCAAGAAAGTCTTAGCAACAGCTTTAATCTAGGAAATTTAACCTTGTTTTGTTTCTTAAACGCTCAAATTATGCTTATAATGATTACACATCACGTGATTACGTCCAAAGTGCTATGGCTGCTATTACAAGAAAATACCTTGTGATAACCTATCATTAACTATTAAACCAACCACAAATTCAACCTCTTCAAAGATGCACCCAACTCCCAAACACTTCTAGATGAATGCACTCACAAATTTCCTCAATATGCATAAGTTGGTCCATAACTCCCATGTCCGAATACACCACCACCGAAAGTCCGATGTTAAATAACCACTAGCCATTCTCTAAATTTATCCATAGCTGGCCGTCCTTCAACTGGGAATTTGACAACCAGAATTACATTGACCAGGATGCTGCCTGCTTGTAAGAGGCTGGGGGATAAGTCCTGCCCTCGTGAGGTTCTGGAAATGCCATTCAGGGGCGGTCTCCGTCTTCCAGCACCAGAAAATCCAGCCTGTATGTTGCTCATATGCATCCAGTTGCGCTTCAACGTAGTACTCTAAGTTCATCTTGTCGACATCGAGTAACCCGTCCACAGTCCCTGCGTACTTTGCGTTGCAGGATCCTACAACGGTGCTTCCGGGGAATGTTCCGTCGTATCGAGCACCCTTGCCCAAGCCGTTCAGCCATTTCGCACAGTCGGTTTGTGCGCCGGACCATTCACCTACTATGGTATACTTATCTGTTCCGGCGACTTTGGGCCCTGATCCGCAGGCTGCAGCAATATGATCGCAAGGGGACATAGCCACTTGCCCATCTGAAAACACCTGATATATGTGAGTATCAAGAATGACGTTGTAATAACCACTGGCTTGGTTCATAAAACCATTCCAGTAAGATTGAACATCTTCAAAAGCATCATGGATTACGACAGCTGTAGAGCCGGCACTACTGCGGACTGCACTGTAGCCATCGGTGTAGTACTGCTTGACAAGATCCATGTTTAAGCCCCAGTTCGCCGGCTCATTGACAAGCTCAATTGCTGTTACCACATCAGTATCGCCAGCATAGCGGGTTACAAGGTTCCTGAGTGCCACTTCGGTTTGTGAGACAGTGTCACCAGTTTGCCATTGAATGGGACCGTAGCGGCCGCTATTATCGAAACCGTTTTGAGAGCCGGGAACTAGATAATTGTTAAAGTGAGTCTGAAAAACAAAATCGGTTGTATATACCTCCGTGGATATCAAGCATAACTTTCAATCCAGCAGCTCTAGCCCAATCAATTGCTTGGTCTAGGACTTGTAACTGTCCTTGAACATATGGATCACCTGGTAGTGGATTCACAGCCCAGTATCCCAGGGGAATCCTAACGTGATTTAATCCAATGGAGGCAATTTCCTGAAAGTCAGCTTGAGTAATCCAAGTATTCCAATGTTGAGTTAATTGAGACTGAGCAGCGGCCTTTCCAAGCGTTTGACAGAAGGTATATTCGTCTACAACTCCACCTCCGTTCGCCCAAGGCTGAAATATTGAAGGAGTTATCCATGGCTCAAGAACAAACCAACCACCAAGATTCACGCCTCGTACTTTTTCATTATTGTAATCGAATGACAGGCCCTGACGACGAGATCTAAAGAACATCAAGCTGTGAACGATTTAGGTTTGAGACCTTTTACTTACAGAGGTGTTGCAGTAGTTAATGCCAAGCAAGTGGCTAGGACTACTCCGATGAAAGCCATTATTAAATTACTATTTCAATGAAGATTCAACGCAAAAGAGAGATAAACGCTCCCATATTATACTTAACATTAATCCGCTAGCACCTTGTTTGGTAGCAACGACTACTCCCGACTGGAGATCGTGAATCCTTGGCAGAAATGCACGAATTCCATGGAACGACCCTTACCTAGTTCTCCGCGTGAACAAATAATGAAAAATATCAACTATTAAGAAGTACGCGATCTTGTTGTCCTAACATGAATGGCTGGCGGCTGCTGTGGAGAGTTGGAGAGCCTCCTATAACCGGAAATATGTTGTGAATTACTAGTATAATATCACCAAGCCAACTAATTGTTCTTTTCAGTTATTCTACACGCCACTTCCCATCAGTCAACTTCTTGCATATAAATTAGATGTTGTGACTGCAGCCACATGAATAAGCTCTCTCGGCAACGGTTGCCTTGCTTTCGAAAGTATCTCTATCTAATTCTAGCGGGTTGGGCTAGGCAATCCAATAGATTGTTTCCATGAAACAGCAGTAGATTTCATTGTGCTGTCAGAAGTTAGTGCGAGGCTGGGTTAGCCTTGGAAGGCGATCAACCAGCCTTTTAATTGCGTCATACCGAAACCGATATTGAAGACCTCCCATTCGAACAATAATCAGTTAGGTAGGCCGAGGAAGATTCTGAGTTGCGGGGAAATTTTGGCTACACCAGCCGCGGATATAGAGTTTTACATTTATATATCACATAATGTCTAATGCTTTCACTCCGCGGTGTATGCCATACCAATTATTTTACGCCAGTCCTGCATTCTAAGACATTCTAGTCGTAAAGAGATTGGTGATCGCTCGCTATATAGTTTGAAGATAACTTTCTACCCCGAGAGATACTGAGGACCTGATTGTCTAATTCCTTTCAATTTCTAATAGCTGCTACGTGACCACAACACTTAAATAAACCAGCTGGCAGACTGCATATTTTAAAAAGCGAAATAAAAGTCTAGAGTAATTACTTGATTATGATTAGATCATGCTATTCTCAATTGACGCCATACTCCGTTTAACCTAGAATTTGACTTATTCATCTCATATTCTCTGGTGGGATAATTTCTGCAGATTATTGCGGGATTTCAAGAACAACCTTGCCTTGAATCCGTTGGCTATCTATCAATTTGACAGCTCTTCTCCAACCCTGACTTTCCGGGTTGAAGGCATCACTTATTACCTCCTGGACTGGGAATTGCAGCTCTCCTCGTTCAAATAAGCTAGCCACCTTCTCCAAGCACTCCGACTTTTCATACATCGATATGCATGCATAACGGGGTCCCCAAATCCAGCCCTTGATGTATCGGATAATCTGAGACGGATGGGTAAAATAAGTCATTGGACCGCCAATGTATCTTGGATTAGTCTTATCTCCGACAATAGTAACATAAGCTCCTTTGTTATGTAGGAGTTGAGGCTTGATTTAAATCATTATTATCTTGTTAAATCCCTTCAGAAGCTAAACTTACATATATTTCGATCAACTCTGGTCCACCGACGCAATCTACCAACAGATCATATTCTTTTGAACCTGAGCGTTTTGCTAGGAGAGAATCAATGACTGATTCATTGGTGTAATCAATTACTTCGTCAGCACCAAGCTTCTTCACATATTCAACATTCCTTGTGGAACATATCGCTGTGACATGACAATCATACACCGTTTTAGCCACTCGAGTATTGTTAGCCGGGATTTGGATACAAAGTAGCTTGGAATCATACATTGGACTACCCATGATCCTGCCCCTCCAGATGCTCCTCTAACAATTATTTTACGCTGCGAGCTAGTTAAAGGGGGTAACCAGTCTAGACATGCGAATGCTGTGAGCGAAACAAGCGGAACCGATGCTGCAGCCACGGGTTCTAAAGATGCAGGTCTTTTGGCAATTGGATCCGAAGTGGGATTAACATTTATATACTGGCTGAAAGTACCTTGGCCAAACTAAGGAGATCTGTGAATGATCTTTTGGAAGATGATGAGAGTATCCTTACCATGTGAAATAACAGGCCGAAGACTTCGTCCCCTGCAGCCCAACCCTTCACTTCCCGTCCAACTTCTACAACAGTCCCACTAAAATCACGTCCCATGCCCTTATCGCCGGCTACGACTCCAACCAACCCAGATCTCCATAATTGAAGATCAACGGGGTTTATTGAGGCTGCTTTCACTTTAACCAGTATTTCATTCGACGACAATGGTCCGATCACTTGCTCTGTGAGCTCTAAATCTCCTTCAATGGATGTAAATCTAAGAGCCTTATTAATCTCAGGCCGAGACATATTTTGGGGCGATATATATTTTTTAATAATCAAATCAATAACTACTGTGTTCGAGTAATTTCATTCTTCAATTATTATTGCGAACCACAAGTGAATACAGCACAGATGACGTTGTTGACGTGGGTATATCCGACAGGGAGGTGGAAGTAGTAAAAGCCACCCGCTACTATGGAATAACTTTCTTGCGTTTAGGTTCCTCCCCACGTTCACGTTCATGTTTGTGTGGAATAAATCTTAAAATCCTCAAAGGTTGCCAAAGCTTTGTTTAAGATGAACTTCGCTGTTGAGGTACCTGGGGAGGCCAATCCTCTCACCCCCCAACAAGTTTACCTAGCTTTACAGTCTGCAGGGTCGTCCAATCAAATAAACATCCAGAGCGGGACCAAGCAGCTACAAACTTGGGAGACACAAGCTGGGTATTACACTCTCCTTCAGGTAATGCATGCCTTAATTTCGGGCACGATATCAACAGTTATGCTAATGTTGTTCTATAGGCAGTGTATCTGGACAAATCTTTACCTTCAGAAGTTAGGTACCTCGCAGTGATACAGATCAAGAATGGCATCGACAAATACTGGCGAAAAACAGCAGTCAATGCTATCAAACCACAAGAAAAGGTTGAAATACGCTCGAAATTATTAGAGGGATGTATTGGAGAGATTGAACCAAATATGGCATTACAGAGCGCTCTTGTGATATCCAAGGTTGTCCGTATCGATTATCCTCAAGAATGGCCCGATGTTATTACGGATTTAATCAAGATATTGCGAGCAGCGAAAGACTCGAATCAACTACATCTCCGAAGGGGAATGCTGGTATTATTACAAATTGTGAAGGAGCTGGCTACAGCTCGATTACGGACATCACAGACAAGCTTGAAATCAGTCACTCCCGAAATTGTCTTTTTACTCAATGAAATATACAGACAGAAGACTTCTCAGTGGCTGTCATTCCTAAACGGTCAAGGTGATGATGAAGGTGGCGCTATAGATGCTATGGAGAACAGCTTGTTTGCTATAAAGATTCTTAGAAGATTACTCGTGGTTGGTTATGAGTATCCTAACCATGATAAAGAGGTCCAAGAGCTGTGGCAACACTCTCAGGAGCAATTTGGACAATTTTTAGAAATGATTAGCCGCGACCCTCCTATTCTGGTATCCCCTGCAAAAGATATAGTCGAAAAGCATTTGGTTCAGTTCTCAAAACTCCACGTACAGATGTCTCAAACACATCCAGCTGCTTTTGCACTCCTTCCCAACTCCTTGATATTAGCACAGGCTTATTGGGACCTTGTATCAAGATATGGTTATTCGTATGGTTCAGCTACACAAGATTTTAGTGCTAAAGCATTAAAGAAGGATGAAACAACTAAACATGAAAGGCCAATCATGGAGAAGCTATGCTTAAAAGGGCTTACCCTTCTGCGGGCTTGTATGAAGATGGTCTTTTCGCCAGCTCAGTCATTCAAATATAGATCTCCTGAAATAAAAGCAGAGCAACAACAAGCCATCGAATTTCTCAAGACCCAGTTGCTCACAGATGAACTTATTTCTGAGATGGCGAATATTATTGTTACCAAATTCTTCGTTTTCAGACAAGTAGACTTGGAAGAATGGGAGGAAGATGAAGATGAGTGGGAAATCCGAGAAGAAGGTGGCGGTGACGCATGGGAGTTTGAAGTTAGACCCTGTGCAGAAAAGCTCTTTATGGACTTAGTGTTAAATTTCAAGCACCTTCTTGTCCAACCACTACTCCAGTTCTTTCAGTCTGTTACCGGTACAAGTCAGAGCACGTTGGTAGTCAAAGACGCTGTTTACACCGCCATGGGTCTCTCGGCAGCTGTTATATTTCAGAGCTTTGATTTCGATGCATTCTTAACATCAACATTAGTCAATGACGTCCAACAAACTGGTCCTGGTTGCAAAGTGCTGAGGCGAAGAATCGCTATTCTCATCGGGCAATGGATAACAATTCGAGTGTCAGAAACGAATCGAGCTCTGGTGTACCAGATATTTCAGCATCTTCTCAACCCTGAAGATGAGTCCAATGACTATGTTGTTCGTGTCACTGCCGGACGACAGTTTAAAGCAGTAGTCGATGATTTCAGTTTTACTCCTGAGTCATTTCTTCCGTACGCTACCAATATTCTTGATCGCTTGATGGCTCTGATTCAGGAGGTAGAGAATACCGAAACAAAGATGGCCATTTTAGATACCATTAGAATTATTGTTGTGCGATTAGAACAGAATATCTCTCCATTTGCAGATCAGATCGTGTCTATCCTGCCTGGGCTTTGGGAAACGTCTAGAGAGGAGCATCTACTTAAGCAGGCAATCTTAACACTCTTGTCAACATTAGTGACATCAATGAAAGAACAGGCACAGAGATACTATCCATTGATACTACCACTTATTCAGCGTGCGGTTGAGCCAGGCTCCGATATGCAAGTCTATCTTCTGGAAGAAGCACTAGATTTATGGTGCACAATTCTTGCACAAACGCCAGCTCCTGCACCTGCGGAGATTCTGGCGCTGGCACAATCCGCCTTTCCTTTACTCGAGATCGGCTCAGAAAATCTTAGAGTAGTATTAAACATCATCGATTCCTATATCTTACTTGCTCCAGAAGCAATGCTTGCAGATACGGTTCGACTAAGGCTACTATCATATATGACGAGCCTTCTTGGAGTTACAAAGAGAGAACTGGCTGGCTTAGTGACATCCATCGTCGAGAACATGATTCGCGCAGCCGAAGCACTAGGAGGCCATGACGGACTGGAACTAATAGCTAAAGACTTACATGAAAGCGGCTTTACTGATAAGATATTCGAAGGTCTTCGAGACGCTTGGGAAGCGCACCAAACGGTTGGACCGAACCGCAAATACCCTAAACTTGATGATGTAGTTGAGACAGACTACTTTACTATCCTTGCCCGGATTTCTCTAGCAGATCCACAGGTATTTTTCACCATCTTAGGTACAGTTGGTGATATAAACGACGCTTGGAGATGGCTAAGCAACGAATGGTTTCGCCATTTTGATAGCATGGCGAATGTTGACCGTCAGAAGCTTTCATGCCTTGCTCTTACTCGATTTCTAGAATTACCACCTCCACTAACAGCTATCATCCTAGAGAGATTACAGGACTATTTTGCAATGTGGACGTCCGTGATTGGGGAAGTGATGAGCGGCAGAGATGACGGAGGAGACAACTTAATCTGGCAGTCTTCAGAAGTTAACGAATTCGAAGGTCCTGAGGAGGTCAGGCAACGACTACATAGTTCCTCTGATCCTGTGCACACAATACACGCCCTTGAGTTTGTAAAGGCCAAGCTTCAACAGCTCATTACTACCTGTGGCGGAGAGGAAGAATTTCAACGGAATTGGCTTGTTAACGTCGACAGCGATGTTCTGGCAGGATTTCGGAGTCTTGGATAGCCATCTGGGATAATCCAAGCTACAATGACATTAATGACGCGAAGTGCTATATTTATTTAGAATTAGCTCCGATGATTAATGAGATACCTATTCGCAGAGCTGGTAGAACTCTTCGTGCTTGCCTCGGCCGCAAAGCGATTTTGAAGCCTAATACACAAGGTTTCAAACTCTCCCAAGATGGAAAATTAGCAATAGGTGAAGACTATAAATTAGTGACCAACAAGCTAAATATGAGCCAAAATTATTTCAAAATCGGGTATTCGATTAGACCATAGATTTTTAGGTGTTAGAGGTGAAGTTGATAGAGGAGCACGAGGAATTGTTTAACTTTAATTCACTTCCCTGTCGTGACGTCTGACGCTAATAATTAGGATAATAATCAGATTCCAAGTGGCCAAGTAGCCACATTACCACGATTACCAATCCAACGTCGCCAGGAGCAATGTCATAAGCTAGATTTCTTTGTAACCTTATTATTTTTATTATTTTATAACATTTCGCGCCTTTATGAACGTTTACTAGCCTTGCAGTTAGACAACTTGTTGCTCACATGCCTTCCACCTTCGTCTACTATCGGTGATGCCATTGAGATGGCTGAGATGCTGGCTCAGCACCTCTAACAGCAGCCAGTCAATGTCGGTTTCGCTATGGAGATGGATTTCGCTTGCTTTATTTGCATCATGGCTGGGAGTGGCGACAGCTATGCTGCCAGGGAGGATTGCGCAGCTAAGACAGGAGACGGTGTCGATGTTCTACCATGGCTTTGACAATTATATGCATATCGCATTCCCAGAGGACGAGGTAGGTCACAGTTACGTGGATTTGTAAAAGCATGACTCTGATCATTGTAGTTGAGACCGGTATCCTGCGTGCCTTTGACTAGAGACCAACATAATCCTCGTAACGTCGAGCTGAATGATGTCCTTGGAAATTATTCCCTGACCCTGATCGACAGTCTGTCCACACTTGCGATTATAGCATCTGCTCCTCCAGATAAGGCAGGCACTGGCAAGAAAGCTTTGCGCGACTTTCAAAATGGTGTCGCCGCTCTCGTACAGCAATATGGTGATGGAACAAGTGGACCGTCTGGAAAAGGGTTACGTGCGCGCGGATTTGACGTTGACAGCAAGGTCCAGGTTTTCGAAACAGTCATAAGAGGAGTTGGGGGATTGTTGAGTGCTCATCTCTTTGCTGCTGGAGAACTCCCTATTGAAGGATACAAGCCTCAGTACACACGCACAGGTTCAAAGAAGCTGCCAAAGAACCACATCCCCACAGTCTTTTGGCCAAATAAATTCAAGTATAATGGCCAGCTTCTTCGATTGGCTCTAGATCTGGCACAGCGGCTGCTCCCTGCATTCTATACACATACTGGAATGCCATATCCCAGAGTCAACCTACGCCATGGAATTCCATTTTATGTGAATTCTCCTCTACATGAAGGCTTGGGAACCAATGAAAATATTCCGCGGAGTGGTCCACCTGAAATCACCGAGACTTGCAGTGCGGGTGCAGGGAGTTTAGTACTAGAGTTCACAGTTCTGAGTCGATTAACAGGTGATCCAAGGTTCGAACAGCTCGCGAAGCGTGCGTTCTGGGCGGTTTGGAATCGTCGAAGTTCAATCGGTCTTATTGGTACCGGCGTTGATGCTGAAAATGGCCAATGGATTGGAGCTTATTCCGGCATTGGTGCAGGCGCCGATAGCTTTTTTGAGTATGCAGTCAAAACTTATATCCTTCTTTCTGGACAAGATACTCCAAATCTAACGATCCCTTACGAGCATGTTCACGAGTCATGGTTGGACCCAAATACGATTTATAGTCCATTAAGCATAGAGGAAAACTTACCGGAGACATTTCTAGCTGCTTGGCATGAAGCACATGCAGCCATCAAGAGACATGTCTACAGCAATATTCATCACCCTCACTATGTCAACGTTCACTTAGCTACTGGTTCCCCACAAGCGTATTGGATAGACAGTCTTGGAGCTTACTATCCTGGTCTATTGACTTTAGCCGGTGAGGTTGAGGAGGCTGTGGAGACAAACTTACTCTACACAGCATTATGGACTAGGTATTCTGCTTTGCCAGAGCGGTGGTCGGTCCGAGAAGGCAATGTGGAGGGAGGATTAGGTTGGTGGCCTGGCCGGCCGGAGTTTATCGAATCCAACTACCATCTTTATCGAGCAACTAGGGATCCTTGGTATCTTCATGTTGGCGAAATGGTCCTGGCTGATATCCAACGACGTTGCTGGACTAAATGTGGATGGTCTGGACTTCAGGACGTACGTACAGGCGAGAAGAGTGATCGCATGGAAAGCTTCTTCCTTGGAGAAACGGCTAAGTATATGTACTTGCTCTTTGATTCTGAACACCCGCTCAACAAACTCGATGCCGCGTACGTCTTCACAACCGAAGGCCATCCTCTGCTGATACCTAGCAAATACCGTGTTCCATTTAGAAAAGCCAAGTCACGATCAGCTACTGAGCTCCAAACAAACTGGGGTGTCCAGGTTACAGATACGTGCCCTGCGCCGCCTTCTCCTCTTCCATTTTCTATCTCTGTTACTGCGGCAAGGAATGATCTCTTTCATGCCTCCAGTCTTATAGGACTGCATATGATACCCAACTATCATTCTTTAGAGGAGAAACCAGATGCGACGACTATTGTAGCCAATCACACCTATTATCCCTGGACTTTACCGCAATCTCTTCTACCCGTCAATGGGAGTTGTGACAAACTCCCACTGAAGACAACTTTCACTATTGAATTTCCTGTTAACACGCCGATATCCAACACAGGCGCCACTAACAATTTCAATATCGTCTTTGGACCTCAGGGGGTAGTTCGATTAAACGAAGGGATTTTGATAAAGAGCTTATCTGGACTGAAGCTTGGTATGGTCTACGAAGCTCCATCGCCATTTCAATCCGCCGATGGACCGCTCTTTGAGTCATGGCGAGTATGGAATATAGCACATACACCGTTAGGACGGGATGAAAAGGTGTTCATTTCCAGAGAAATCCTTGGAAACATCAATGATCCATCTTTTAGACGTATACGAGATCCCGTCATGTTGGATTTAGTTCTCCAGCTTGAAAACCCGCCCGAGACGATGAACCAGACTGTACTCACTACCGAGGAATATTACGAAGGAGATGAAAATAATGAAGGCATGACAATCGAATTTCATGAATCTATTAGTAACACCGGACTCACATCAGACTACAAAACATTACTCAGCGCTTTCTTCCAACAAGTCACATCCGTGCTTCGAGACCCTGCAGCAACCATTCTCCCAGAACCAGAAGAAATTCCAGTCTACCAATTCGCTTCTCTACAAGCCATCGCGCCAACAGGAGTGGGTGCCGCCCCGATCATCGAAGTCGATGAAGCTCCTAATCCCAATCTGGGACCCAGCTCAGAACCACTCACTTGGACCAAACTCTACTTCGCCGATTACGCCTGCTCAGAGAAGTTACCCGATGAGGCAGTGAAATCCTACCAGGTAATAATCATGAAAAGAGGCGGCTGCACATTCAATGAGAAACTAGCCAACATCCCAAGCTTTACTCCGTCAGCGAAGGGGTTGAAGTTAGTTGTCATTGTCTCGGACAACGAGGATGGAGATGGAAATGGAAATGGCTATGAAAATGAAGATGGTGTTGGCGGTGATGCTAGTCATGGCTCGAGTGATGATACTAGTGGAGCTGGAACCGAATTTAAGCTCGTTCGGCCTTTGTTGGATAAACCGCAGGTTACTCCTTCTGGGTTACTCAGACATCACCAAATATCCATGGTCATGATTGGCGGAGGGGATAAGGCGCTAGATGCTTTGAAGCAAACGAGAAGTATGGGGCTGAGGAGGAGGTATCATATTGAGAGTCAGGAAATGGTGGTTGGGAACATCATCGTAGTATGACATAACGTATGTAGATGATTTTCCTTTTTCTTTTTGGATATTTCTTTTTGAATGTATGCGATATTTTTAACTTTACGTTGGATATTATCTTGTAGATGACTGTGCGCGGTACATACATATATTGCATTAAAAAAACCGGGTATTTTCTTATCAAAGAATTCTGTATATTCGTGCCAAGATATACCCCTAGCCAAGGACCGTAGCTATACTATCCTCTATCTGTACAATGGTTTCCTGATCCTGAAACGCACCCCCTTATTTCTAACATACTACCCTGAAAGTTAAATAAATAAATAAATAGAACTTATCCTTTGTTCATAAATATCGAAGAATAAATACAATTCTCACCCTCATANCCCCCCCAACCCAAAATGTAGAATAATACATGCTATAGAAAGGTCCCTACATTATCCATCATAATTATTTAACAGAATCATGGGTGAGGCTTGAGAAATCAACCAGTTGTGTTGCGCATTCCACTCAATGCTAATAAGGCAAAATGTCCACCCACCACCGGTCGAGCCATGAATTGCCCTGCTCCTGTTGGCCAACTATGAATATAGGCATTAGCATTCGATATCATTTTTCACGCGGTTTTCGAATAAAATAAATCCTTAGACCGGAAATTCTAGATGGTTTTTTGGGGAACCAAAGAGAAAACCTTTAGGGAGAATAGGTGGGATTGGTTACTCACTCTCCTGTCTGTGCATCAAAAAGGTCTGTATCTGCTCCGTTAGTGGGAGTCTCATTAATCCATTGAGCCAGATCATTAATAAACATATCCCTAGTACTTGTCGAAGCGATAGCAGCAGTGAACATCTGCCAATCCGATTTCGTATAGTTGTGTCTGGTATCAAGTGGCACGCCGTATTTATCCTCAACGGTAGGGTAGAAAGCGCTCTGCATATCGTATACTGACTGTGGCACGAGTCCGAGATTGAGTTCTGTGTCTGCATAGAGGTTGTATAGTAATCCATGAGTATTGTTCAAACCATAGCCGAGGGTCGTATGTGGAGGATTGGCACCCTGGGCTACGCCGAGTGTTTGCCATTGGGAAATGTAGTCATGTGCAATGCTGGTATAATTCTCTGCATCAGCTGAGTTACCAGTCAGATTAGCAATTGTAGCCATAGCTTCAATTGCTATTATTCCTTTCAATGCCAGGTTGGTTTGGTTTGCTAATGATCCAGCAAAATCATCTGTCGATATCTGATTTGCAGGAATCAATGCTTCTTGAACCAGGAACTGTGTCCATTGGATAAGTATATTGTAGTGAAGATTAAGATAATTGACATCGCTAGCTCGTTGGGCATATGCTAATGTCATGACAAGCATGTTGCCACATTCTTCTAGAGGCTGTGCCTCGTCATTTCCATCAGGGTGACCAGTTGCATTTGGGTAACTAGAGCCTAAATCGTGCATTGAGTACGTGTTCGGATACTGTCCGGACTCTTGGTTTTCGAATAATGGATCCAGAAGAAGCTTCAGGTTTGACGGATTTGTATATAAAAGAATTGGATGCAAAGGAAACACAACATCGACAGTATTCACATTCCCGTCTGAACTTATCTCTTTCATAAAGATATACTGCTTCGTCTTGTTGCCTACTGGTTGGAGCGCACCAAATGCTTGACGTGCAGCCAGAGATGTGATTGTCACATAGTCTTGTCCTGCTGCAGCTGATGCGTCAGCTGCAACTTGACTATCAAAGTTAGTTGCCGTGGATTGAGCATTGCCGTAGTCATTATAGAAGAACGAAACCTAAACCACTTAGAACTTCTCGCGTGTTAGATGAAGCTACAATTTAGACTCACTGATTCTAATTCATCAGCAAAATAGCTTGTCCACAACGAAGGCAAATATTCTATGCCCGTAGCACTAGCAAATTGGATCGCTATTTCTTGCGTGAGACCAATAGTGAATACCGTGGAAACCGTGGCAGTAACATTGCCTAGATCAATGGCAAAGCCAAAGACAACAGCTGTTTCCTCAGGAGACCCAAAGTTAGTTGAATTTGAATTCCCGAGTCTTCCGTTAGTCCCAAACTCTCCTCGTACATCAGTATCTCTACCAGACTGGTATGTTAGATCGGGTCCACTATTGGTGGCCCAGTACCAATATCCCCAATCCGGTTGCTGGTTACTTTCAGAAACTAGTAGCTGGTCTTGCTGATAGAACTTATGATAGGCAATATCAGAGGTGGTACTATAATTCCATTCTACGGTTGAGGTTTTGTCGCCTGCAGCCCAGTCTGAGGGAAGAGTTAGAGACAAAATAACCCTCAAAAATCCCTCTTTGATATGTCTAACGGCTTACCTGCTGATGTGTCAACGTACAATTGTACATCATGGCTCTTTCCATCTAGTGATTCAACAGCAACATCGAGATATGAAAAGACCAAAGATTGTCGTTCCATGTCATTTGGTGTGATAGGCGAAAGGAAGGTGATGTTCATTTGCAGCAGTCCCCCAACATCCATAACAAACGTGCTTCTTGTTGATGTATACTCAAAAGCCGTCTGACTCGCAGCTTCGGCATCATTGGTCAGATTACCCATCCACGTGTACAAAACATTATCCACACGAATCATTCCAGCCCATTCAACAGTCTCACCTCTGAAACAGTTATACTCTCTACAAAAACCAGATAAAAGGCGAAAAACTCACGTCCAGAATTGTGGCCACTCTCCAACCAAGTAACCACCGTTTCCTCCATCACTACCCGCGGGCAACCATGTGCTAAGGTAAGGAGATTTAACTGCTAGAGGGATAGACGGGGGCCTGGCAGG
The DNA here is from genome assembly GCA_002812745.2 of Scytalidium lignicola. NCBI lineage: Eukaryota > Fungi > Ascomycota > Leotiomycetes > Scytalidium > Scytalidium lignicola. Next base: position 29,689 of record NCSJ02000049.1, on the reverse strand, counting down.
GCTGAATGTAGACTGACCTTGCCCTTGTACAGCAGCAAAGAGTGCACCTGCCGCGGTGGCCAGAAATGTGGCTTTAGTATAGCCCATGATAACCAGAATAACGATGACGTATACAACAAACTAACGAATACGAATTCAAGATTCTCAAGGGAAAATGAGAAGCAAGAAATACTTAAAATAAAGTACTTTTGTCTGAGAAGCACGCTGTCAGAAAAGAATAGTGTGGCCTTGTTTGAAATTGAGCGGACTGGACACTCAAGAAATATAAGTAATACACAGCAAGGGAAGTTGATCGAGAGAGAAAATAAAAGAAAATGAAACGGCGCATCAAAGACGCAATTTACTTTTCTCTAATTAGATCATAAGCATTTTAAAACAATGACCATAGGATCAGGGATGAAAACAGGGTTGGTCTCCATCGTCTCAATGCCAGCTGACAGTATAGACAGGGCACGAGCGAATATGAATCCGAATGAGCAACAGCGATGCGATTGTAATTAACCACAGCAATGATCATCCATCTCAGCTGCGTTAGTAGCTCTTCTCTTGTGTAGCACAGCAGTAAAAGAGGAAGATGGCCAAGAGGACTAGTTCTATACAACGTAGCAGTCCATTCTTGGTTTGCGAGGAGGGTTGCTGCCTCCAAGAGAGAGAAGAGGGCTCAGCGCTTTTCGCATTGATTTAATGCTTGAAGGTGGCGCAAGAGCCGAAAGGAACAAGGCACAAGTTCAAGTCCAGGGATCAACTGGAGCAACCATTGGTTCAAGTAAATTGGGTTCGGAGAGTGTCTCGATGATTCGCGTTCAGATTACGTCCGCATTCAAGTAACACGGTATTTAAACTTCTTCGGTTTGGGTTGATTGCTAGGGGGGCAGATATTATCAGCTCCCAACTCCGCACCACGTACGGTAATGGACCACTCAACCCAACCCCGCAAAGAAATGCTGTGCCACTTTGACATGCAGATTGGTGGAGGAGTTGAGATGAAAGGATTTCGCGATTTAAGCTTTTTTGTCGATCATTCCAAAGCCTTCCGTGACTGGAAGAGGCATCCGCTGGCCAGTAGGATGTTTTCGTGGAGAGTGGGCGTCCCCGGAAGAGGGCGCTCTTGACCTCAGTCATGCGATCAGCTGGGAAGGAGAGGAGAAGGGAGGAGAGGAGAGTTGAGAGTTGAGATGCCGAGCAACGACGATCAATATAGGATCAGAAGGCCAGCCCAGAAGTAACGTTTGATTGGAAGAAGGAGGAGTTCATCCACAAGTCAGTCCATCAGTCCATCTGTGGATGAAGAAGGATGCTTTTTTTCGTGAGTCTGAAGTGGAAGCATAATTAATACTGTAATCTCACCACACAAAATCTAAAAATAATTATGTCCGCACGTACGTCCGCACGGAGGCATCTCGCGATGAGATGTATCCCCTCGGACCCCGGGTCGTTTAAGCTTCTCGGGCCAAAGTTATAATTATACAGGGATATTGTCGACTTAAAATCCTTCATTCTCCTACAACGTAGGTAATTTGTAAGGCAGCGACGTTAAAAGTGGTTCAAACCGGCTTATGGGGATAAAGGAGCATAAAAAGGAGCACAACGAGTAACATGCATAAATAGGATCATAAATAAGGATCATAAAGAGGAGTATCTATGCCGCGGGGCATTACAGTAGCATAAAAAAGCTCCGCTAAAATGGCAAGACCAGTGGCCCCCAACCTGAGGCGGACAGGCGGGGTACTTTTTTATGTAAGACCTTCTCGGTCTAAAAAGCACCCGCTATTATTTTGTTCTACCAGTTGACTGCTATGTCCGGTATTTCCACCTCCAAGGCAATGTGATGTGATGCCCGGCAGATCATCCTTTAAACATATGTTAAGTCCGGTAATCATGGAATGTTGGTTTTAGCTTAAGTTATCAGCCACAGTTATTACCTGTTCCTTTTTCGGTGTGAGTTGTCGCGATTCTTAGCACGTGGGTTGAAATATGATGCCAATATAAAATTCTCTTGTATTTTCATCATTAGCCAGTTAAACTTTAACATTGAGTTTACTTTGTTCTATTTATGCACACACATGCACACACTCCTTCCTTGGCTGGTAATGAATGAATGATATTGTATCTGAGGGTAACATAGTACTTCGGCAGTAACGAGTTTATAACTTATTTTGCCCGCTCGGTCTTCTTCACGCATTTTCTCACAGATCAAGTTAATAGCACTTGTTTAAGTTTATGAGAATATCTTTATGTCAAGTAATAGAGTTAGGAGCTATAGCGCAGAAGAAAAAATCAAGTGTTACGGAGTACACGGGGGTAATATAAACTCGGCCGAACTGAATCGAAATTCGGACTGTAAATATGGTACCTCGCATTGTGATGAGACAATTCTGATTCCTGAATACTGTTACTTTTTATTTCCCACTCCAGGTGTACTCCGACTTGCAATCATTCGTCCGGGTAAACGGACGTGCGACACACTTCACTACAGAAGAGTAAATCTCTTTCCACTCTCACCTTGACTTTGACATCTAATATTGGATATTTTCCCTCACTAATTGCAATATACACGTGATAGTCATCGCCTTCAAATGACTGATTAATTAACGTCGGCCGAGCTCCAGTGATTTCAAATCAGGCCGAACTCGGTTCTAAACTTAACTTGCCAATGATACAGGTGTTAGTCATCCAGTGGATATCCCTATTGGATTAAGCCCTGCGCATTATTCCCATATGGAAATTCTAGATCATTTGGTGGAGAGAGTAGATTACTCAACAGGACATACATAGATGAGCACAAAACGTTAAAACACCGTCGGTTGAACTTATGTTCGAGAAAGGTCAAATCTATGTTGAAAGACCGGAACCCGGAATCAGGTTCTCCCCGACTTGGCCTCATTGTCTAGGCAAATCCGAATGCCACAGGGAAATTTCTCTTTGCTGCCTTAGGCACAGTGCATACGGAGTAAGGACGGAAGTACATAAGTAAAAGCAGCGCCCTATTATTACCTTAGCAGGCTAACGAATTGACGTAGTCGGAGACCAATGACTGCTGCGGCGTCGATCGGCTTAATCTTCTGGAATCATTATCTTTCTTGGGATTGTTTGTGACAACTTCTGACCTCGTCCCTTCTCTGCCCTGTTGAGTCACAGATCCAGGTGGTCTTAGCCGTTAATGTAATCCCCTTGTGTCACGTTTCTTCCCTGTATATCTGATCTATTCATTCGTCCTCGTCGTCGTCGCAGGACTTCCCAGTTGAGAGAAGCCGAAACGGAAGNAAAAAAAGAAAATACACCAACCGGAAACCGACCATGCTTCCCAGTGTTAAGCAAGAATCGAGCACAGCTTCTGCACCTCCGTCGCATCTAGATTCCAATGCAACCAGCAACAATTCTCCAGTCTCCCCTGGAGACGATGCTTCAGCGCATACCCCGAATCGTACAAACAGCGCTCCTCATGGTTTGAATGCGCGATCATGTATAACGTGTCGGAGAAGGAAGGTTAAATGCGACAAGCAAGTTCCCTGCTCGAATTGTGCAAAAGCCCAGACGACATGTATCTTTCCTGCTCCTGGTCGCGCACCCAGGCGGCCGAGGGTTGGCGGCCCTGCAAAACCTATCAGTGAGCGGGAGGCTGAATTGCTGAAGAGATTGAGGAGATTGGAGGGCGTGGTGCAGGAATTGAGTGGGCAGGTGGACCTGGAGGGGAATAAACCGTCCCCGTCGAGCACCAGCTCTACACATAAAGATGGTGAAGGGGACAGTGAATCAGGCCCAGGCCCCAAGAATATACGGGTCATTGGGATGGACGAAGGCGGCGGCTCGAAGATGCAGTGGATGTCTAGGATGTGGAGCACAGGAGACGGGCCTGCGAAGCCTGAATTCGCCCTTGAGCATCGATTTGGTAGGCTGGTGATGGAGGATGGCAAGAGCCGATATGTGAGCAATCCTTTCTGGGAAACTGTTGCTGAAGAAGTGGAGGAGATTCGAGAAATTCTGGAAGAGGGGTTGATCTCGGATGAGGATTCACCAGCGTTACCTTCGGATCATGTCACAGATGCCGATCACCAAAGCTTCCTTTTTTCTTACAAGTCATCTAATGTTGACTTGAAGAGTCTGCATCCAATGCCATCACAGCTTTCTTTTTATTGGGAGATATTCGTGGAAAATGTCAACCCCCTGGTCAAAATAATACATGTTCCTACGATGAGTAAGGTCATCAAAGAGATGCAAGGTAGTGTGGATAGCTTGAGCAGAAGCACAGAAGCGCTCCTGTTTGCAATCTACTTTGCTACAATCACATCTATGACCACCGAAGAGGTAAAGTTGCAAAGCTAAATTCCATCCTCTCAAGCTCAGCTAACTCCTATACAGGTCCAAGTAAACTTTGGAATTGAGAAAACCGTTTTGTTAAAGAGGTACCGATTTGGTGTCGAACAAGCGCTTGCTAGAGCAGGGTTTCTTAATACCAATGAAATTGTCACCGTTCAAGCCTTTGTACTCTTCCTCGTCTGTGTTCGTCGGCATGATGATACGCGTTTCGTGTGGTCAATGACAGGGCTGGTAATACGAATTGCCCAGTCCCTTGGTCTCCATCGAGACGGCACTAAGCTGGGTTTGTGCCCTTTCGACATCGAGATGAGGAGACGGTTGTGGTGGCAGATATGTGTATTAGATACTCGGGCATCGGAAGACCATGGCCATGATCCGTCTATTCTCGAGCAAAGCTTTGATACTGAGTTTCCATTATCTCTCAATGACGCTGATATAAATCCAGACTCAACACAATTACCGGAACCAAAGATAGGGGTTTCAGAAATGACATTCTGCCTTATCCGATATGAGATATGTTCTCTGTCAAGAGCCCTCCAATATGTGCCTCCAGATCGAACCAGAGATAATAATAATAGCCTCCCTGGTACAACAGCCAAGAACCTTACTCTCGAGGAAAAAGAAGACCTAATTAAAAAATATGCGGATCGTCTGGAGACGAGGTATCTCCAGCATTGCACTGACGCAGGACCACTTTACTGGGTAGCAGCTACTGTTGCCCGGCTCATCATGGCGAAAATGAGATTAATAATATATTACCCCTTAATCCACCCTAACCGGCCACATACTCTTCCCCAAGACATTAGGGATCGACTCTTCATGGCTTCTATTGAAATTATAGAATATGCACAAGCTTTACAATCCGAAGGAGAGACGAGAAAGTGGGGATGGTTATTCCATACGTAAGATATCCCCCCTCCCCCCCATATTCATTAGCTCGATACTGTTGTTAATAAGAACAAAATAGTTACGTACAATGGCACGCAATAGCTTTCACACTCAGCGAATTAGTAATTCGTACCCCATCTATCGTGGTCGACCGAGCCTGGCGTGCCATTGACACGGTCTTTCGGGAGCTGAAATCAGACCACAGGAGCTCGATGCTGTGGATACCCATGAGAAAACTAATGGCAAAAGCTCAAAGAAGGAGAGAAGAAGATATGCAGATTTACTATCCGGAGCATACTCTCGGCATGAATCCTCGATTCTATAAACCTGAGACTGCTACCTCGGGACTCACACCTGCACCAGACTTTAATGACATTGGACAGCAGCGTCAAATCTTACAACACCCTGCCTTTTTTAATCAAGTGTCCAGCTTTACCCCTCTACCTGTATCAAATGTACCTACCACTTTTCCCGCTGCTACTTCCACTACCTCTCCTATTCCTGCTTCGCAGACGATCCAATCTATGGATTCACTCTCGGCGCAACTAGATTTTCAAGCTCGCCAGCTCCAACGCTTTGGGCAACATCCAACTCCCTGGCCTATGCTGGACGAAAGTCTACTAGCAGATGTCGACATGAATGATCTCAATGACGAAGTTAGCTGGGAGGGATGGGATAACCTGGTTAGGGATTTCCAGCAGGAGTCTAGTGCGAACGGACAGGTTGGGTTGGGGGGGTTTAGAGGACCTCCTGCGTTTGGGGAGATGGGAAGTTGGTGGTAAAACAGGGGCATGTGAATCTTCTCTTGTTTACCCCGATAGTATCTCTTTTTTATGACATTAAATAATTATGAGGAATGGATTGATGGGATGGATGGGTAAGGTTTGTGAGTGGAGTTTTTTTTTTTGGGAGTAAATACCAGACGGATTTTTAAGGAACTTTTAAGGAAATATCTTTTTAGGTGGGACAAGGCGGTATACTCTTTTATGGTAATGCTAGGAGGAGACTAAAAAGGATGTCATTGATTTTATGATTATATTGTCTCCTCCTGCTTTGTTTTTATACAATGTTAGAAATCTTATCCACTCCTGTCTCTACGATCATTAGAATAAAATGCGTCGTTTGTTAATTTTTTGCTTTCATCTCTCCCCGGTTCTTTTCTGAATCATTTGTTGCCTTCTAAGATAAATGATTGCTCTCTCCTTATTTCATACTATATTATTTGAAGATAGAGGAAATCCGAAGTTTACAGAGATAACAAATTAGTTGATGAACTTGAGTGAAAGGAGATACGAATTCGAGGGGTCTAGTCCTTTTTTTAAATATCTTCAATTCGAGTTAGTAGCAGCCCATGCTACTAAAGACTAGTACTGTATTTCCCTCCCTTTACGCCATTTAACATGACCGGTATCCTAGACTCCAACATAAATTCAACAACGCTCACAACCTTATCCCGCTCAAATGCTTTTCGATAGTTGATCTAAAACAACCCACTATACGTCCCTCCAACCCTACAATTTCCTCGCTACCCCCGGATTAACCTCATCATCATCTACCTTATGAAGCAAAATCCTATTGGGATAATCAGGGTTGTTACCACTCGCCCCCTTACTCCAGTCATAACTGACAGCATATGCAAACAATGACCCGTCTCTATTGAACCCTGTAGCAGATATAGCACTACCGATGGTTGAGAAGCCCTTGAGCCTGTGATGACCGACTCCGTCCCAGAAGTGGAATGTGCCGTCAGAGCCCGCGGTGCTAAATGTGCCGTAGACGGGGTGAAAGGAGATAGCATTAACGGTGTATATTCTGGTTAGTTTGTTGCCAGCTGCTTCGCGGTGGCAGCGGAAAGAAAAATTGTTTCTTGGAGAAAAGTATTAGACNTTTTTTCTTTTGATTCTAGATTGTTTTCTGAAACATTTGATATAATTTTAATAGGGAAGGACTTACTTCTCGTCTTCTTCGTTTACATATCGAAGTGCACATCGTCCTTCAAGACCAACTATGCCGAATCCTTTTGCATTCGGACAGCAAGCAATTGCTTTCATCTGATGCTTAAAGGGGCTTTCCATACTTTTCTGGATCGTCATCGGATCATCCAGTTTGACAATGTTCATGGTGTGATCAGCGGTTCCGATTACTAGCAAGTTATTCTTTACATCCATGGCGTAAACTCTTTCCTTGCAATGGATGGTACCTGCAGGAGTTGCTTGTCTCAGATCCCAGTATTTGACGGTCTTGTCCCAGGAACCGGTAACAGCCATCGTGGCATTTGATTGTGGGATTTGGATGAATCTCACGGAACGGATGGGCTTGTCATGTAGGGCAACTTGGTAGGCTTGCGAACCGCCTGAACCGAGATCAAGTATTCGGGCAGTTCTGTCTGCTCCTGCACCAATAACCACCGAACCATCCTGAATAGGTTGCTCTTTAGATGTTAAACTTCTAACGAAAGGAAATTTGGGTATTTACCTTTGACCAGTGGCAGTCAAGAACAGGTCCATCAAATGTGATAAATGCCTTGCGTATTCCTGACTTGGCTGCATTTGTGTCGTATATGTAGACCTTGCTATCCCAAGAAGAGACTGCGAGGTGATTTGCTTGTGGTGACCAAGACAGAGCTGATATGCTGTCTTCAGGCATGTTTGCCAGTTCAATGTCTTTGGTAAAGAATTTGTTCATGTTTGTTTTGACAATGTATTTTGTAATATAAAATACTGAAATGTGATGAATTTAGAAATTCGAGATAGAGAAGGTGGATGGATTATGCAGGTAGGCGTGTCTAGGAGAAAGAGAAACTGGGCTTTTGCCGTAAGGTTCTAATACCTACATGTACAGAGAGTAGCCATTATTTCATATATATATATCTATAAAGAAAAGGGACATTCTCGGCGATAGCTTTGTTACAAAATATCTGAGTCTTTCACAGCTCGGATTAATCCTTGTAAGCCCCAAGGAATCCGAGCTGGCAGGAGGATGAACTGTGCACAGACCACCAACTTCCTCCTTTACTTTCTTTCAGACCTCGTTGCTAAACTTGGAACATCCTTTCACTTCTTGACGATATTTTTATCAATCTCATGGATGAAAAAGCTGGTTGTCACTGCTAGCTAAATATAGCATACGCTAGAAGCTGGATTATATTGAACCATATGCATCGTTCGCCTCCTCAGCCTCGTCCCTAAAGCTAGGTCAGCCTTGCATTAGAGAAGAGGTGGTTATTTTGAAAACGCAACCTTTACTCTGCAGTAATGCCACTCCTAAATGGTTTCTCACGATGAAAATATCTAGAGAAACGCGAATCGGAGCTATATTTGGCCATCCTTTCAGCTCCAGTCTCACAGCCAAATACACTACTGGTGCTGAGAAGTACAAACAAGGGGAAGGTGGGGGTAAAAGTAACTATATCTCAGCTTCATTTGACAAGGACGTGTAAAATTACACTATCTAATTTTTACAGAGAGAAAGAGAGCTTCTACGTCTGTAAGGAATCAAAAATGAGTTGAGACAGTGCCTCGCTTGCTAACCACGGTGATAGGAGAACGTTTGTGTTGAGAATTGAAGCTACTTGTTGTGATATAGAACACTTATTATATCCGCTTGTCAATCATAGCATGCTTCCTGGTGGCAAATTCAATGAGGTGCGTTATTTTGCACTGCCTGCTGTATCATCTATTTCGCCGAAAAGCAGGATAAGAAGGAACAGCGTGTTACTTCAATTCAGCTATTAGACAGAAATTCAGTCGAAGTCGTTGCATAAATATGGATACCCATCCATCAAGGTCTCGAACTCATCTCCCTTCGGCGTCCACTTTAACGACTCGTCGTATGTATCAGATGTGTGGGCCGTACCCCTTCCGTCTTGCGCGTTCAACGGCGACCGAGACATCAGGCGAATTACCTTAACCACTTGGCTAGAATTTCTTCTGCAGTGTTTCAATCCCGCCACCATTTCATCGCCATTATCAGAGGTATTAACGGTTGCTAGTGCCACTATAGTTCCTGGCAGGCGAGATCCTCGGTGTGTGAAAGTCCTCGGCTTTCATTTTCACGGTTCACATTTTCGTCCTTTCGAGAAAGAACAAAGAAAGGAAGGAAGGAAGGAAGGAAGGAAGGAAGGAAGGAAGGAAGGAAGGAAGGAAGGAAAGGAAAGGAAGGCAATAACAACAAGAAGAAGAACGGATATATAGGTACTTGCCCCCAGCTCATAAAACTGTTACAGACAGCTTACTGTCGGAGTAGAAAAGTTAACTGCACAGGAGACTGGTTAGAAGCGAGAATTTGTGCTAGATGGATTGCATATAAAAAAGAGTTGTTGCTCGGCTGCGCCGTGAAATCTGCCCCACCGCCTACGACCCCTCCAACCCTCCTTGTCGCCAAACCCATCCAACTCCTGGAAGGGGAAACCCGCGCCGGAGGATATCATGCAGTTGCAAGATAAAGCGGCTCAAACTACCTCATTCTGCAGCAGAAAAAAGCAACTGAGGCTTTCCCCGTCTTGGGGGTTTATCCCGCCTCTATGCGCTGCCAAACGCATTTGCAGCGCGGCGCGCATGTGCGGCCATGCGGGCAGCCTAAGAAGGTGCTGTTGGTGCTTATCGATAAGGCTAATGGTGGGATGTACGATGTCGTGCTGCTTTCTTCACCGCCCCTCCATGCGAGTCTGGCATGTTTGCCTTCGACGAGAAAAGTCGCATGAAGAGGAGGGCATGATGTTAGGTAATGATGAGACATGCTGGTGGGCAAATCAAACCTTTCTGCTCTCTGGCAATACTGTAGAAGATTGTGGAAGTTCAACGGTCCCCCACTACGCACGAGTCATAAAATACTCGATGAGCGTTATGAGATGGTGGCACGGTGGTTGGAAGCGATGGGGAATTTTCAGCTCTCCTTTGCGCTAATTACTGTACCTTCTGGATCCCCAGCAACCGATCCAGATGCAGAAGCAGAAGCAGCAGCAAGCACCAGCGGCTCCGAAAGCGGATGGCACATGGTGGCTGTCGCAGCTCTCTCCTTCCGGAGTTCCAGAACCGCAGATCATCGATTCAGTGATGCTGTTTAATCATGTATTCTGGACGTGCCAGACAATTGGCGCTGCCACCAGACGGGTTGCATATCCCTATAACATGCTTTCTGCTATCAACACTCGTTTCAAATGTACTGGTACGCGGAACGGTGCTCGTGCAGCAGATGCTTTGGCCAGCATGTGAAGGGCCAGACGTGCCAGAGAGCAGCCAATTTATTATGACTCTTACGGTGCTTTGGAATCCAGCCACAGCGTGGGGCATCTTACACCAACCCACCAACCTGAAGAGCTGAGCAGCGAGAAGGTCTTGAAATGGCCAGCTCATTGGCTCGGGGATGGTCCAGTGGTGGTAAGTCCTCCAGATTGCGGCATCACCCTTTTCATACAATAATAAGTTCAGTAATTACTATTGAGCTCTCTCTTGGTATCCTAACGGATGCTGGCTGCATCTGGCTTAGGCACCTTGGGGGGGAATGGTTGAGTCCCTAGCTGCTGCTTTCGGATCGTCTCCTCAAGCCACAGACTGACAATTACTGACGCCAGAGACCGCCATCACGGTTCAATAGTCTGGACACTGGCTACCGACATATCCTCATACATACATGCTCCGTATACTGCAATGTACTTGGCTTCAGCATCGATCTAGTTTGCCAAATCAACCACGGTGATCTGCCAATGATGGATCGGAAGCAGAGCCGAATGGCTATGCCGTGTCACCAAGTTACGGGTCCCTTTATATTTTCCTATATATAAAGATCTGCCGTACAGTACATTGCGGACCGGTTGTTTGTAGTTACTTGGACCTGGACTTGTACGTTGCCTGAATAGCCCTACGGGTTGATATCGCCCTGAATATAGCCGTACGAGGGCAGGCTTCTTTAGTCGCATCCCTAGCAGAGTTGATTAGGTGTCATTCTGACTACTGCACTACTTCAACGACCGCGCCGAAACTAAGGGCCTTCCCGCGCCAAAAGGAAACGAAGGGCATATACCGGCGCCCATCATCTCGAATGATTTGACGACGAGGGGCGCATCGTCAAGTCCCTCCACCCCGTCCGCTGCTCACTCCACCACGACGAGCACCAAGCACCACCACTGCCAGAAGCGCGACCTGCGACCTTGCGACCTCGAACCCGGAACCCAGAACCCAGAACCTATCTGCCCCTTCAGCTTACTACCGTACAGCAACGAGTCGCACCGCGCCTTATACCGTATCTGTGCCCGATATTCTCGCCATTATTGCTTTGCGACATCCTTCATTTGCGCGTTTCCTCGCCCATTTAGGCACCGCCTTACGAGTTCTCCCCTCCCTGGACGGCCCTCCTTGGCCCCTTGGTCCTTTTCGCTGGTCCCCCTCCTTGGGTCCCCCTCGTTGCGCCCCTCGTTGGCCAATCTACCCTGCCACTTGCCTGCCGAGCGCCGCCGCGTCCCGCATCCAAGTAATTTTTTTTTCTTTTACCTACCCTATCTGATTGTTGCTTCGTGCACCTTACCTTACTTGCCTGGGCTCGACCTTGCACGACCACTGCAACTCTCTTTCTCTTTCTGCGCCTTACTTACATCAGCTCACCTTTCTTCCTGTCCTTTCTCCTCCTCCTTTCTCGTCTCTTTCCTGCTCCACGATGACCGCCACCCCGCAAATTCCACAACAACAGAGCGTTGACAATGCCTCGAGACTCGAGTCCCAGTCCACCGCCGCTACCTCCAGTCCCTCCGAACTCGCCAGTACAAAGATAAGCCTGCGTGCCGCCCTTCGACAGTTCCCAGATTTCCCGATCCCAGGCATTGATTTCGTTGACATCCTTCCACTCTTCGCCTCGCCTTCTATCCACGAAACGCTCATCCGATCCCTCGAACTACAAGTCCTTGCCATCGACGGCGGCAGGAAACCCGATGTCGTCGTTGGCCTGGATGCCAGAGGCTTTCTCTTCGGTCCCAGTCTGGCTTTGAGGCTGGGGGCTGGCTTTGCACCTGTTCGTAAGCCGGGAAAGCTCCCTGGACCAACAGTGGAGGCTGCGTTCGAGAAGGAGTATGGCAAGGACTTCTTCCAGATCCAGAGTGATGCAGTGAAGCCAGGGCAAACGGTACTGGTGGTCGACGATATCATTGCTACTGGTAAGTTTGCTTCCAGCCCTCCTCCAAGCCGGGATGCTCGCTTTTTGCGCTGCATGCTCCCGTATTATCTATAACNTTTTTTCTTTCTCAATGTTTGTTTGTTTGCTTGCTTGATTCCTTTGTTGGTGCTTTGGTTTGACGCTCATTCGTGTAACAGGTGGTTCTGCTGCCGCGGCCGGAAATCTTGTCGAACAACTGGGCGGNAAAATTGATGGGATTCCTGTTTATTCTTGAGTTGGACTTTCTCAAGGGTCGCGACAAGCTCACTGCACCGGTTTATACGTTACTTTCCGAAGATGTGAGATTGCCTTGAGGGCCTTTTTATAATGGATGGTGGATTTCCTCGGCGTTGGTTTGGTACTTGGGCCTTGAACAACATAGACCGTATTGCATTGTTTCGGCATTTGTTAGGGGAGTGCTTTTTGCCTTGCTCTTAATGACGATCACCTTTGGATACGAGTGCAAAAGAAAACAGAAGAGAAAGAAGGAAAGAAAAAAAAATTTTGACACTACAAGAGAAGGCCTTAATAATATTTGGGGGGCAGCTTCGAAATACCTACATTCTAATGGAATAAGAAATCTCCGTATCAAAGTGAGTCGGGAGAGATGCAGTATTGTTCTCTATCAACCAGTACCTACCTACGATGAGACCGACTCCTTGGGTTGAATGAATGTCAGCCCCAGAGATTTCGAACTCTCCGACAGCTTTCTAGGAGATGCACGGCTGGTTTCCTGCCACGATACTGCTGTTTCTGTTGCATTTTAAGATCGATTACTGTACTTATTATCAACGTAATAAAAAGCGATCTTTCTAAATCCACCTCAACATCCTCATTCGTGTAGTACCGCACACGTTTGCATTGCAAAAGTTTCCATCTACGGTCGTATTGAGGGCAGGCAGTGAGTAGATCGCAGCGGTCCACGTGCGGAACGGCCCCTGGGAATTGCTTATCGGCCGAGCTCCCTGCCGGCAATCCATAGGCCCAAGCTGTCCCAACTCCAAGCCTCGTCACATAGTTTATCTCACTTCTGTCCCTCTTTCTCTCTCTCCCTCCAACCAAGCTTGTATTCCCCATCCATCACAAAAATAATCCAAAGCCCGACAGACACTCTTTCTCACCCCGCCCTTTTCCCTCACCGCAACTCCGGGACGCTGCATGTCATGTAAAGCGCTGCACTGTCCACCAGCGTAATAGGAAAACCGCAAAGGGTAAAAGAAAACCCAGAAAGAAAGAGCAAACGGTCAAACTTCACCGGGGGGAAGAAGAAAGAAAGCAAAAAAGGAAAGGAATGGAATGCCGTCCTTCTTCACCTTCCAGCAGGGCAGCGAATCCCGCTCCAACCTCCTTACGCACGATACCTCCCCGCTCCTAGGCCGCTTCCGCGCTGTCCCTCTCGACACCGCTCGTCGCGAGCAGACACGGCGGAATAGGAATAGTCTTAGTCTGTTGGGTAGTGTGTATGGGTATGGAGCTATCTTTGGGGCTGAGGGCGAGGATGGGGATGAGCGCGACTATTTTAATCACGATGATGGCGAGGAGGGTGAGGATGGGTGTCTGAGACGATGGGTGCTGTGGTTTGGGAGGAATGTGAGGGATCTGTGGATTGAGCCTAGGCAGGGTGCGGTTGCGAGGGCGGTGGATAAGTGGTGGAGTCGGTGGTGGTTGTTGATGGTGTGGCCTGCTATATTTGTGAGTCTTCTTTTTTTTTGCCTTCTGTTTTAATTTTCTCTTGTTTTTGTATATTCTCTACGTTGAGGGGGGTTTCCTTTTTTTTTCGTCTTATATTGCTTGAGAAGAATGTTGTTGTTGACTTTTATGGTTCTGCATAGGCTGTTGCTTGGTGTGCCATACCTTTTCCTCAATATCCCTTACCGTATAACTATGGTGTTGTTACGAAGGATACAATTCGGGGGTCGGAGGGCCATAAGATACCGGGTCACGGAGAAGCTCGAGTTGAGGTCAACTTTTGGTTCTTCCTGTTCGTCTATTATGGGTTCTATAATATCACTGCCTTGATGTGGATCACCAAGGTCTTCAATATATATAGCCTGAACTGGTCAGTCAAATATTAATCCTACTATGTTGAGAGAAGGAAACAAATAACTGACAAGATTACAGGTGGCCGCAAAGTCTCGGATTCCCAATCACTGTCTCTATCATCGCAGCTATCTCCGTAGCTGTCCCCATCCCCATATATTACTTCCCCGAAACAAACTGGTTAACTACACATAACACGTCGTGGATCTGCTGGACGTTCTTCACTATGGCCATGCCCCTTTTCATAGCATTTGGTATCCTCCTGAACCATGAGCGTCATCTTGGGCTTCGCCATTCCCTTTCTGAAACGCAACGGATATTTACATCTTCGTGGTGGACGGGTGAAACGGATACCATAAATGCACGAGATCGGCTTCGTAGACCTCCTATTCCCCAAACAGCCTTCAATCCGGATGATCCCTTAGAAGTCGTTCTTGCCGCAGAGCCTGCTCATACTCACAGGCAGCGTCCGTTAACGTTGAAGAAACGGTGGATTCCTGCAAGCTTTGTGCGATTCATATGGTTTTGTGCTGCTGTGTTCATAGCTATGTTGGTATATGTGCTTGGTGAAGCATATGCAGAGACTTATTTGAGGACTCTACCGCATAGCACTATTGAGACGATTGTCTATGTGTATAGTTGGGTGATAACTGTGCATCTCCTGGATGCATTAACTGGTTGGATCCTTGGTGGAAAGGAGGGCGAGCGGGTTGGGAGCTATCCTTTAGGGTGGGTCTTTAAGCTGTATGTTCCTAGATCCATAATATCTACTCCTTCTGCTTCTGTAAACTTGGCTAATGTACACAATTACAGATACTTCTCGATCACCTACCAAACCTACGTTCGCGCACTATACGCCCGTCTCCGCTCGCCCCAGCAATTCATTCTTCTGCAGGCCTTATCTTCAACCTTCCTCATCATCCTCGCACCACTAATGATATCTTCTCCCTTCCATTACGTGCTCGGTATCCTCTCCATAAACAACCAATCCTATTCCTCCTACAAGAAATTCTGCTCCAGAAACATCTTCCTCCGTGGCCTTGCCGAAAACGTCAGTATGATAACGTTCCTCGGTTCCATCCTCGTCCTTCACTACGGTAAAAACAAAGACGTTTATCCATATTTTGCCTTCGACCAAGATACTTCCACTGAACCTCCATCGGACGGAGGTGGGTTTGGTAATGGGGAAGGATACGATTTTGGATTGACATTCTACGCCTCCATGGTCACTTGGGCTTGTGAGATCGTGGCTGCGTGGATCGTTAGACGAATTCTGTGGTTTGGTTGGAAGTCAGATGTGACGGGCGAGGCAAAGGCTGATTTGGCGACTTGGCCTGAGTTACTCCCTACTGGTGTGGTGGTGATGGTTCATGTCTTGCAGAATATGCTTTTCTCGATTGTGCGGTTGAGATTTCATTGAGCGTTTCCNTTTTTTTTACTCCTGTTTTCTACGTTACCTTTTTTGTTTATCTCCTATACCCCCTCTTTTCCTTCTAATATGATGAGAGAACGCCCTTTTTCTTATTTCTTTTTTATAGATATCTTCATGACTTGCATTGGCGGTTGCATTGAATGGAGTTGGGAGGTTGGAGGTTTTGATACGATACCACTTTATGCACTCTTCATTCTTTCTATTATTCCACATTTAATCAGAGTTTGGAAGAGCGTTATATTCATATATTGAAGACCATACGAGGATAGATAGATCGTTACTAAGACGAGAATGATATTCAGAGAATTCACATATGGAAAGCTCTTTTAATTCACTATTTGCTCAGATAAGAGTGTTTGCTGTGATATATATAATTTGTCTTTCTTCTCCCCGACGATTATCTACTAGTTGTCCATACTTCACGTTTGGGATAATTTATTATTAAAGTTGCAAATGGCACAACTATGCAGGGTGAGGAAAATTCGGTGCGAAGGGGGCAAGATTTCTGTGATGGAAATTACCGCTATTTCGTTCCATAGTCTCGGATTCATTCGCCGTTGCCGATTCAGCCACGTCTTCGTATGTCTCCTCTGTCAAACCGTCGGTAAGCATTCTCTCTTCTGGCCCTTCCTATCCTCAAGATATCCTGTTCTGTTTTTCACTTGTCCTTGTCATTTGTTCTTCTTTGCTGATCATTGTAGCAATGGCTCCCACCGCACCCCGTGTGACCATTGCTGCTAGATCCCAAGGACCTCGGAAGAAGTTATCACGACCATGCTGCCTTCGGTGTTCGAAGAACCTCCACGCTAAACCAAAGTTAAAGTGTAAAAAGGAGGTAGGACATATTCGTTGCACCAGGTGGCCTTCTTCGCGTTGCCACGGTTAAGCTCTGGAACTCTCACTTTCAACCCAACACTCTCTTGCCTCTCAACAACCCCTCTAACCAAGACACATCACGCAAGCAACATGTCTAGGATTCTGGATCTGATCACCACGGTCGTCGGTCTCAACGCTTTCTCCCCTCTTAGTCCTGTTTACGCTAGGTACAATGACCAGTCGGACCGTCTTGAGATGATCACAAAGGGTAGTACATATGCTAAACCTTTGCTATTTGCGAAGTTTACCTCCGAGCAAGGTCGTGCTTCCCAGAAAGGCAAAAAGTGTTTCGTCGTCCCCCCAGCCATGTACGCACGCCTGAACAAGCTGCTGGCACTTCAACAGGATCTTTCTCAAGCTGCACCTAATTCTCCAGAAGAGGCAGCTTTAAGCCTACGACTCGAGGCTGCACAGAAGCAGTACACCAAGCGAGTTGAGCTCTTCCTGCGCCAAGAAGCGCGCTGCGGGATGTCAAGCCGACCTTCGTATATCACCGTTTGAGAATAACCGTCGTGAAACTCTCCGCTGTCAATTCAGTACCATACAATGTGTTATCTTCGTATTACTCAGAATTCATGTTAGGAAAATAGCCCTTGGAGTGGCACTAGTAAACCATCGATAGAGTTGAGTTGTGATATGCCAGTAGTACACTTGGTCCAAGGGTATTTCACGTTGTTTAAATCTTATTTTTATATGTTTTCTTGCACTTATTCTTCATTATAAGTAAATTCCTTTCTTCGTTTATGAATAAATCGGCCTGATAGGTGAATTTTATAACTAAATTTTATAACTAGGTCTTCAGAGATGTTAACAAGTCATCTATCTAACTTGATGTTAGGTTTTACCCTGATCAGTAGCACAATTCAGACCTTTGTTCTCTGAGGTTTTTATGCACCACTAAGACAAGAGAAAGCGCCAACGGGATCGAACCGCTCTCGAATGGTGAAGGTCCAAATCGCTCTCATCAATAAGTATTGACGGTAGACCACATAGTATAGTGATCACATGGCGGAAGAGTTTCTAAAGGCGAGCTAGGGAAATTTGCAGGAACCCCGATATGACACCCACTTGCACTGTAGGAGGTTCTCCTTCTAATGCTTCCTTAGCTGATCGCACCGAAATCTATTGTCAGACTGCCTAAGGAGGACTCGGAATAACTTCCTTCGATCACCATAACCTGTTGGCTGCTTCTAGGGACGAAACACAATTAGTCTAGTAATAATATTAGCGTTAGCCACCTTGTGGAGTAATCCTTGTGAGACACTTTACCTCAGAGCTAGATGGATTTGGCTTGCCTGTTGATGATATAATGAAGATGAGAGATAGCTAAAGACTGGCACAGTTGATTGTGGTAATTGTGGTAGTTGTGCTAATTGTGATTGGTGGTGATTGTGGTAGTGATAGTGGCGGTAATTGTGGTGGTGATGGTGGAGGCGACGTGAGGAGAAGGGGAGAAGAAGATGTATTTATAGACGCGTCCAAAGATCGCAACAATGGCAAATATTTTCACCTTCGATGACAAGTTTTCGGATAATTAATTCCCATATTTCCAGCAGAATTTTGCTCGAGCAAGCTCGATCGAGAAGTTTTGTTCTTTGCCTGAGCCTAATACTTCAAGTTTCTGAGCTAATTATAGGAAAGAGAAGGGAAGTATTGGTAATGAATCTAGTTGTCACATATAATAATATATTGCTCCATCAATATCTATTTGACTTGTGGTTATAACCATCAATCAGCCCCTTTTATAGAGCTGTTTGTTTGAATTCACCAGCCGAGATAGTCATGAAAGACTACCTGACTATAGTGAATGATACCCGAGGTATCACTTAGTGTATATATTGTCTCCTTATAGCTTGATTTGATTCACCTATCCGAATATTATTCTAAGGATGTTGAATAAGGTAGACAGCCAAAGAATATACTTGAAAATCTCTCAGGTATAGATTTCTTAATCTCATTCGTGAGGATAATTGTATACACTTCAATCAATTAAAAATCTTCTAATGAATTGAATTCACCGAACAGCGTTTGATTGAGATATGATGGCCATGGATTACTTTGCAAAGTTGTAGTTGCACCTATGGATATAATTGGTACGGCATACTCTCTTTCTCTTAAATCCACTCCATATTTACTCTCTCTGTTAACCACTCATATTACTTTTGCATCTTATTTAATAAGAGTTTTCTTTAATATGATATTTATTTCACTCATCTGCTCAAAGAAATTATCAAATTTGAAAACTCATTTCTATTAGCCTCAAGGCAGTGAATAAGCTGGCTCTCAACTTTCCTTCGCCCTATAAAATCTATGTTCATGACGTATCATTAAGGAACTTGAGACAGCACAAACTACAGTAGTCGTTGTGGTGTTGTTTTGAACACTCCTTCCAAAAGACTTTTAGATGAATCAAATGGAGTCCTCGTCCTACAATCTCTTCTCTTTACTATTAAACACTCATTTCTATTCAACATTCGTTTGAATATTAATAATAACATTCGCTTTAACATTAATTTAAACATTCGTTTATTATATTTAAGCATGGCTCTTGGTCTTGCTTATTTTCGCCTCTCTCAACGTTGGGCGTCTCGAGTCTAGCTGCGCAAACGACCCTCCAACTCCCTTCAGACGCGCTATTGACTAATCACTGCTTGAACTTCATGAGGAAGTTGATATTAAAGTGTCAAAACAACTTACTTATGAGATTCACCAAATTGGTCAGAACAAGTGAACTTCGAGATACAAGCACTAAATATTTTTGTGTTCAGCAACGTTTTAAGTGAACTTGGCAAAAGCAATGATCAAGGAAGGTTTTGAGAACACAGATTTAGCTCACTCATTACTATACAATTCCTAGCTAAAGGTGTTCAAGTATTGTTATGAAAAAATGGCTCACGATTCCCCAGATTCGGGTTTCGACAAACTCGACGAAGGAGGACAAATCAACGTGGTAGAATTTGCTTCTCTCTCTGCATACCTGGATTTTGACAGGGTTATAATTGTGGGAGATGACCATCAACTTGCTCCAGTGGTAAATCACATCCTTTTTCGAGGATTCACAGCTGAGCTGAAGCAATCTATGATTACATTAACCACTACACCAGTGGGTAAAGGTCAGTCAACCCCTGATTTTCTCACACAGCCCTTTTTAATTTTCTTGCTCTAACTTCCCGATGCCCAATATTTCAAAAGATAGCTAACACCTAGAAATTAGATAGTTGCGTTTCTTCAGGATGTCACGAACAACCCAGCTGTGAGGCCCAGAATGAGGACGTGTTTGGTGACACGCTCAACAACAACCTGGTTGCGTTTCGGTCGGGGTCAAAGACTGTATATCGCCAATACTTATTAATGAAGACAATCTGGAAGGTGACCCGTCTTGAGCAGTTCGATCCTGCCAAATTTGGCCTGCAAAGGCACGTGGTCAGAGCGGGCAGGCGACTGTCCAAATACAATTCATGGGAGATCTACTTAAAGAGCTTCGAGACTCCCGGGACCTTCAAAGAAGGTGCTTTTAGTATGGTGAAAATGGCACAAAAGCTCTGCAACCTATGCAATTCCAGCAAATAATGTACCTAGATTACAGAAAATATACAATCACTCAACAGATTTACGGCGTCCCAGCAAATGACGTTGCTCAATTGCAACTGATCTATGATCAGATACGGGATTTAATCTACAAATTCAACGAACCTTAAGACACACACTATTCTCATTATGAGATCCCCCATCAACAGCCTTCCTAACTACGACGACAACGACCACAAACCATTACTTCCTCGGCACGTCAATATACTATATCTTAAAGACTTACAAACGCTATTTATTACAATGCCTAGCCGACCACATGAAAGAGCGAGTCGCATGTTTAGCAGGCTGATAGACTGAAAACTTGTGGCTATAAACTACAATGATGATGAGAATGACAACGACTAAGGTAGTTACNAAAAAAGTAGAAAAGCTGAATAGGATGCTAAGAATACCGAAAAAATTAAAATTAGTGAGTAAGGAATGAAATATATCATAACGATATGGGGATGGTCTAACATAAAAGGCAAGGTCGGGATCAAAGTCAACGGTCAAGAAGGAATGATAATACAAGGAATGAGGATCGAGGAACGAGAAATGTTATATCGGAGGTATGGAATATATAGAATCTCGGAAGGCTATACTTAATTTTATGAGTGAATAACACTGAATAATGGGAATAAAGTTTTGTAGTACATTCCTGACTAAGGAAGGATCATGCTTTGATATTCTGAACCTCCAAGTGCTGTACCGAATAAGAGTTGGTGGCCATTAAACTTTCTACGCTCCTATGTAGAACCAGTTGTGAATTAATTGGATAGATTGGGTAATCAGAGAAAAGCGATATAGGTGATTGGTGACAAGGACGAGTGAATTGACAGCAGTACAGTCTGTGACGTCTTTGCTGTCGAATGTAGAAATTCCCACCTGGAGTCAGATTGCTTTAGAAGGGGGTATGTGAAATGGGTTAAAGGGGTCCTTCCTTTCACAGAGGGCTTTCGCAGTATCGAGATCCATAAATACTCCACCTTGTGGTGTGCATCGAGTATCCATCGCTTTGAGGTTAGGAATTTTCCCTTACCATTACTACCAATTGCCTTTTTCTAGCTGATCAAGGTGACAAATCCATCGACTCCGTCTCTTCCTCTGTCTCCTCAGCCTCTTCGACGACTTGTAGTGAGTCTAGGAACGTTCCCAATCCTTTGCGGTTTCCTGGGTTGCACAAAGCGAGGAACGGGATTGGTCTGCCTTCGATGAGGGGCTCAAGGAGGCGTTTGTTTGCCAGTGCGCAAAGCTCTTTGGCGTGAGGGTTGAAGCATGCTTCGAGGAAGGGCAATATGGCGTTGAGCTTGGTTAACCCAAACCGATTAAGACTAGGAACGGAACGGTCAGTTGAGATAAACACGATTATGTCTTATGCACGCAGACAGAGCCCTCAACGATTACTTACGTGAAGCCAACCCCTGAAGGCAACAGTACTAGAATGCCAGGGTCAAATGTTTCACTGGCGTGTCTGATTGCCTTTTTGCACAGCGAAGACAGCATGGGCGATTGGGTTCAGGGTCCACGCATATAAACATTTTGTCTCCTGTAATGCATTCCGAAGCTGGACAGTACTAACGTTCATTTGATCTCCCATATAATTTAAGATCAAAGACGCGTAGCTCAGGCCTTGGCGAGTTGCACATATTGCTGTATTTGATCCTTACTGGTACAAAAAGGAACGGTTCATCATCTGTATATGCTACATGTATATATACCAATGTGGATAATATTTAATATGACTATATTGAATAACGTTAACAAACTCAATCAATCAGTTTCTATTAAGAATTTGAGTTACTACTGAATAAATGACAGGCACAAAAAAGGTTGCAAAGGGGTTTTCATGACAGTTTTAAATGAACAATTCCATCTCGGGGAAATGGATTTGCAACAGAAAACCCTTTTGAGGACTTCGAGAAGGATCTCGAGTTCACTGCTGCAGACGAATAGTACAGGTCAGCAAGCGCCAGTAAACATTTCCATGTACTGTACAGGTGTAATAGCAATGCCCAATTTCCAAACCCAATATCCTAAATCATCATAACTTAACTCACAACCAGAAACCATTTCAAATCCAGCACAACTAACAAAATCGACAACAACACCATAATCACCACTACAGAACCAATCATTGTCAATTATAAAATTGAGCACCATATACGAGAAGTCTTGACTGATATCCATGATTCTGCGGCGCTGCTCGAGAGGATGTGCGAGACGTAAAGGACCTTTCCCGTACGCAGGTTAGCATACTTCTTTTCGGACTATTCTAGCCAGGGGAAGTATGCCTTTTCAGCTTGTATTTATTTAGTCCACTTAGATTGAATCTGATAACATGTTCTTGTTAATATGCTGCTGTCATACGTGTTGAAGGTTTTGTTGCAGAGAGATGCCTGGAATGCCATAGTTATATTCCTTGCTCTTTCTAACTTATTAGTTTATAGCTTTGATTTTAAGCTTAAGTATTCAAGGAATCTTGAGCGCTTTGACAAAATATATTGTATATTCTCTATTGATCTCATCTAAACTGCTCACTCATACATTCATTCATTCATTCACTATCTGAGTGTTAATTGAGTGCCTCAAAATATTATATAAACACCAGGATGAAAATAAATTGAATCCGGGGGTTTATGAAGGATTGGCTCAAATTAGCAGGTGTGAAGTATATACTTATTTTTATGGTTAAATTTAGGAAGAAGATACTTTCTTAGCTAAAATGATTCAAATACACAATACATGCCCTTTTGTTGTTAGGAAACNAAAAAAAGAATATCGCCATTCTCTCACCCACACACAGTCTACCAACCAGTAGAACAGCGAAAGACTAAAATTGAATAACATCAACCAATCTAGTCAATAACTTTATGTCACCCAACTCCATCAATATTCAATACACAAGAACCACAGTCCACAGTCATCCTCCTCCCCTTATCCCCCTTCTATAAAAGGGAGCAGGAAAAGACTAACATGTAAGGAAACGTTCAAGGGGAAAATACTTCTTTCATACNTTTTTTCACATTTAGCTAGGAGTCAAAATTCTCCCTCTATTTAAAGTCTCATTAAAGCTTGTTTATTCATCTGATTTATACAAGTTTTCTATACTAAGAAATTTCTTAAAAAATGCCGGCTATGTAACTCGCCAAAGGGCTAAAGTTACGCGTCCTTGATCCTGAACTATATGGGCGATCAGATGAATGTGAGTGCAATACAGCTTCGAAAATGCGTTGCAGGAGGCTAAATGTCTGTATGTCATTTGCGAAGGCATTTGGAAAGTTTATGAAAAGCCATTCAAAACATCGGAATTATGTTACATCATAAACTCCGACACATATTTACATATCTCTCTCTCCAGAAAACTCAACACCTAAAACTAAAATAGAACCCATCCAAATCGAATCGAATACAACCCCCAAAATCAATCAACAAACAAACAAACAAACAAACAAACAACTACCATCATTTACATCGCCATCACCATACAACTAATGATTGTCAATTCCACCCGCCCTCATCAGCGTAGTATCATAGAATGATGCATTTAAGTCTTTGCATATTAGAAAAAACCCCGGAATCTGAAAGGTGCTTGTCCTCACTTGTCATGGTGCGTATGGCAATGGAAACGGATGCGGTGCGGTGCTCACCCACGTGCATTCGCATAAGCATTGTGAACTTCAGTCTGGAAGGATGATCGATCGGTTACGCAGTTTTTATTTCAAAATATAGCGAAAAAGGGGGGGTGTGTGATATTTATATATATTTGTTCCAGTCTAGCGGTGAATATGGGCTGGAACTCATGTGTTTTTGACGGAGTGAATTTGAAATGGTATCTTAAAAAAGGGTTTGAATTATGTAAAGTGTCTTTTATTTTTTCTCTCTCGCTCTCTCTCTTTCTCTCACACACGCACACATAACACAATTATTGCTGTTTAAAAAGGGGGGATGGGGTTGGGAGCAAAATAAAGACGGTTTAAGAAAACATACTGTACTATCCTAGCAACTNAAAAAAAGATGACGTTAATAAAAAGAGTCAACATCACAGTATATATTATTTTTCTACACTCAATTCAAGTTCAATTGGATATTTGTTTTATAAAAAAAAACACGTTTTATTTTCATTTTCATTTCATTTCATTCAACGTTTAAAAAAGAAACCCCATCCATTCCCTTCCCCACCATAATCTAATTATCCCATTTGAAAAGAATAAGAGNAAAAAAAAGTAAGAAGCTTATAGAAGTTGGCCTCCCCACCTTTTACTCAGTGCTAACACCCTCACCCTTCCCAACCGCTACATCAAACTTCTTTGCATCCTCCCTCCTCTTCCCGTTCTTATCATACGGCCAGCACCAGTTCATGATCCAGTCCGGATCCTGTCCATTCTCGTACGCCGTAATTTTAGCATCATACTGCAACGACACGAGCTTATCTCGCACACTCGCACCCGTGATCTTCAGATGACCTATGCGGTCAATGGCGTCGATGGCTAGGGAGTATCGATCGGTCTGGTTGCGGATAGCCAGCTCGAGCGGGGTGTCGATGTTTCCTTTCTCCTTGTAGCCGCGGACGTGCAAGTTCTGTTGGCCGGGGCGCTTGTAGGTCAGACGGTGAACGAGCCATGGGTAGGAATGGAAGTTAAATATGATGGGGACGGTTTCGGTGAAGACGCCAACCCATTCGGCGTCGGTCATGCCGTGGGGATGGTCGATGTTGGAGATGAGCTTGAAGAGGTCGACAACGTTGACGAAACGGATCTTGAGGTCGGGGAGGAATTCGCGGAGGAGGGCGGTTGCGGCGAGGGACTCAGCCGTGGGGACATCACCGCAGGAGGCCATGACCACGTCTGGGACCTGGCCCTGGTCGTTGGATGCGAAGTCCCAGATTCCGACACCCTTGGAGCAGTGCTCGGTTGCGTCGTGCATGTTGAGGAATTGGAGATGGTTCTGCTTATCGGCTACCACGACGTTGACGTAGTTTGAGCTGCGGAAGCAGTGATCCATGGTGCTCAGGAGACAGTTTCCGTCGGGAGGTAGGTATATCCGGACGACATCGGGGCTCTTGTTGGCTACAACATCCAGGAAACCGGGGTCTTGGTGGGTGAATCCATTGTGATCTTGACGCCAGACGGTGGCTGTCAGGAGGATGTTGAGCGAGGCAACCTTGGCACGCCATTCGACCTCGAGACACTTCTCAATCCATTTGCAGTGCTGATTGACCATGGAGTCAATAATGTGGATGAAGGGTTCGTAGCTGTTCAGCATGCCATGTCGACCGGAAAGAATGTAGCCCTCGAGCCATCCCTCAACCGTGTGCTCACTGAGAATCTCCATGACTCGTCCTGCCGGCGCGAGGTTTCCTCCGTTGGCATCTTCCTCGAAATACTCTCCCATCCAGACCTTCTTGCCTGCCTCGTAGATGGCGCCCAGCTTATTCGATTCCGTCTCGTCGGGGCCGAAAACACGGAAGTTGGTCATGTTCTTGGCCACGATATCCCGCAGGAAGAGGGCCATGGTGGTCATGCTTCCAGAATTGGTCACTCCAGGCTCGATATCCTTGATGGCATACTTGCGGAAGTCAGGCATATCAAGGGGCTTGCGGATCAAACCACCGTTGGCAACGGGGTTGGCACTCATGCGTGCGTTGCCCGTTGGTGCCAGCGCTCTCAACTCAGGAATCAGCTTTCCATTCTCGTCGAAGACTTCCTCAGGCTTGTAGCCTCTCATCCAGTTCTCCAAGAGCTTCAAGTGATCGGAGTTTGTGGCAACATCAGCAAGTGGGATCTGATGAGCACGCCAGAAGCCCTCGAGGAAGTGTCCATCGACGGTTCGTGGTGCAGTCCAACCCTTGGGTGTTCTCAGGATGATCATGGGCCATCGAGGTCGGACAGCCACGCCGGAATCTCGAGCCTCCTTCTGGTACTTCTTGATCTCCTGCACACACCTCTCGACTGTTGCTGCCATGGCCTCGTGCATGGAGTCCAGGTCGCTTCCTTCGACGAAGTACGGGGTCCATCCGTATCCGTACATGAGCTGCTCGAGCTCCTTGTGCGAGATTCGGGCCAGAACCGTGGGGTTGTTGATCTTGTAACCATTCAGATGCAGCACGGGCAGCACGGCGCCATCGGTGATGGGGTTCAAGAACTTGGTGCTGTGCCAGCTGGTGGCCAATGGACCGGTCTCCGCCTCACCATCACCGACCATGCAGACGGAGATGAGCTTGGGGTGGTCGAAGACAGAGCCAAAGGCGTGGGAAATACTGTAGCCCAACTCACCACCCTCGTGCAGACTGCCGGGGGTCTCGGGTGTGGCATGACTGCCAATGCCACCAGGGAAGGAGAACTGCTTGAAGAATTTCCTCATGCCCTCCTCATCTTCGCTCTTGTCAGGGTAGACCTCAGTGTAGGTGCCCTCGAGATAGGCCTGGGAGAGCACGGCGGGGGCACCGTGGCCGGGGCCGGAGATGAACAGGCTGTCGAGATCATACTTCTTGATCATGCGATTCCAGTGGATGTAGGTGAAGATCTGGCCGGCATCCGAGCCCCAGTGGCCGAGCAGACGCTTCTTGAGATGATCCTTGGAGAGTGGTTGCTTGAGCAGGGCGTTCTCGCGCAGGTAGAGCATGCCCAGACACAGGTACAGGCTGGCGCGGTAGTAAGCGTCGAGTTTCTGCAGCTCGTCCGCGGGGAGCGGCTCCGAGGGCACGGTGGAGCGCGCCTGGCCATAGGCGGAGATGCTCTCGACCTGGACTTTGTCGTCGTCGGCGGCGCCATTCTCTCTTTTTGTGTGTGTGTGTGTTCAATCAATCAATTAAATTTGGCAGAAGTTGTTTGATAGAAAAGAAAGGACTTTTTTGACAATTGAATTGTCGTCGTAATAGCAATAATAGTAGTGATCAAGGTGCTTTTTGGTCGTTTAGCGGGGTAAAAAAACGATAGGGATCTGCTGTCTATGACGTGCCCCGCGTTTCTCGATCGCCTTCTCTCTCTTGCAATGAACAAAAGAGAGGAAGAAGTCAGAATGACGTTGAGTCCACAACGATGGACAAGCTGTCGTAGCTTCGTAGCTTTCGTCAGCCTTCGTAAAGGAGGAGGTTGTTTTGCAATGGAGAAATAAAAAAGGAAGATCTTACGAAAAGAGCAGCGCGGGCTACGAAATATATACGTCTTTTTTCCCCTCTCTCCCTCTCCCCTTCCACAAGTAAACAATTCCTTGCTGGTTGGTTGGTTGGTGGTGCTAAAACTAATAAAAACCTTGGATCACGGATCAAGCCATCTCGACGGTATCATCTCGAGAGCGCGAGGGGGGAAAGAGACAAAGGCCCGCGCTTTTTTTGCCCATGCGATAATTGATTGCTCCATGCTCACCATCCCATCCCACCCCCCCCCTCATTCCCATTGCGCCCCCCCAAGTCCCCAAAAACCATCCCATCCGATCCGCCTCGCCGCCCAGGGCCCAGGTCGATTGATGGATCATGGCACTTTGGTGCAGCCTTTCGTTTTGCTGACGTACATGTACCTCTTTGGCATCGGACCGTCGGCGCAGAGGCGCAGAGGCAGAAGGAGAAGCAGAAGAAAGGGCAAAGAGCTGGCTGCATGGCTAGGACGGCGGGCTTGATAGGCTGGATGTTGAAAGTGGTCTGATTTCTGTTGTTTCTTCTCCGTCTCTGCCTTGAATCCTGTCCTGTACTCTATTGTGCTGTGGTCTCTCTCTATCTCCCCGATTAGACGCCTCTCTACATTGGACTGTACACTGTATATCCTCTTCTGCCTCCTGCAACCGCGCCGCACGCCGATGCAAGCCTCCTTAGAAAGCAAGGGAGAAGACGACACCCACGTTTTCCCAGGACATACATATCTGCATATCTGCATATCCTGAAGCTGCCGGCATATCAAAGTATCAAGCAATAGCTCATTTTGGCCTTGGTCGGCTCGTACTGTTATTGTTACTGTTACTATACTTCTTTCTATGGGCTGATTATAATTCAAGCAAAATACAAGTTACAGTAATTTATTAATTAATCCGTTGAAAATGTGGCCTCTGAACAGGCGTGGAGGTACTTCTTTCTCCTTACAAGCCAGTATAGTACGTACAGTAGAAAACCAACCCAACCCAACCCAACGATTACGGCCTTCCCAGCTATTGTAGGACCAGCCAAAAGAAAAAGAAAAACAAGTAAAGTGGCGGTGGTCGGCGGTGGCTTCGGGTGGCGTGTTCTCCTTTGCGGTGCGATTGCAGGCCCGTTCAGTCCGTTCAGTCCGTTCAGTCAGTTCAGTTCAGTTCAAGTCAAGTCACCCATCAGGCCAACATCTTCTTTGCTACAGTATCAGTATCAGTATCGACTAAACACCGGCCCCTCCCATCGTAAGTTACAGAGGACTAACTTTGACACTTCTGTAGGGCCGAATTCCTGCAAATTTTTCTTTTGATCTCCTTTTTTGCCTTTCCTTTTTTTCCTTTGGAGATATTGGAAAGTCTAGTCCCTATGCTGCTGCTGCTGCTGCTGCTGCTGTACAGGGGATAGGGATGTTGCGCATGGCAGAACCCCNACTTCCCAACCACTAAAAATCGGTGATATCATCAAACCTGCAACGGCCATATTCTGCAGAATATCCCTGTAGCCACAGTACAGTACAGTACAGTACAAGTTTATTCAATAATTAGAACATACACAGATCCATCCAATTACCCAAGTCTAACTTAACCTAACCACTGTATCTACGGGGTAATTAACCTATTCATTCGTGTTCTTCTTCATGTAGTATACAGTAGTGCATTAGGTCCAAAAAAAGAACAACAAAACACCCCCTCCCCTCAAAAATCCCGAGGAAGCAGCATCACCACCTAGCCTAGCCACATCCTTTTACTTCCCTGTACTGTTGTACATGCACGATCTAAAGTTACCCCTGCAACCCATCTTCCGAGCCGTCCGAGGGGGAGAGAGAATACGCACGATACGGTAGCAAATCCCGATACACTTATACGAATTATCCAAACAAAAACTACAGTAAAAAAACAGTTACAGTTACAATCTAGGCATTTAATATTTTCAAAAAATCGATTTTATCTAACCCCCCCCTCCTAATAATATTTCTGTATTTTATTTACCCCCTTCCCGTATGCATACTTCCTTTTTGCAAATAAAACCCCGTTTTACAGTACAGCACAGCAGGAGCNAAAAATCGCATGTGGCCTGATGCTATTTAGAGGTGGTGGGACAAGTGGGATTACTGTACTTCAACTCTGCTCATGGCGCGGGGCTGGGCATAGCGTGGCGATAAAAGAGCTTTCAGAGCTTCTAACTCTCGGCTCGGCTGTCCCTATCTCATCGATACAGTACAGCTTTACTTCCTGGAAGTCTTGGCAGGAACACTGTGTATCGGGTATCTGCTCGCTACTGTACTGTACAGTACTTGTACCGTATTG